>JAPYZA010003988.1:0-15298 GCA_030522685.1 Eupelmus azureus | reverse complement strand
GCAAAACTGTTTTGGATAGACAGTGCGATGACTGGATTGTTGATGATGGTAAAAATTATTTGTCATATTAGTTTTATATTAGAAATATAACTATAAATTGATTATTGTTTCTTAATATTTCATCAATAATACTTTTAAATACAGAATAAAAATAGCTAATAATTACCTATGATATTAACAGAACATAAGTAAACAATTGTTCATAAGCGTATCTATCATAAATTTTAGAATAAAAATATTCATAAAATGTTATAGTCGAAATTGAAATTAAATAACTATTACAAATTTTACAATAATATGTATAAAGTTTTAAACGAAATCAATTTAAAGAGTACTAAATTTCTACAATATTCCACTGAACTTAACCATAATTCATCTGAAAAATGACTCACAGGTGGTGGCTCGGGTTACGTGGAGGACGGCCGCGAGATCTTCGACGACGACCTGGATGACGAAAGCGTACGCGAGGCCGCACGTCGCGAGCACATGAAGGGCCCGCGTAAACGAAAGCGCGATCCTGAGCCGAAGCAGCAGCGCGGCAGCATTACTAGCATGTTCTCCAGCATGGCTAGTAGAAAGAAAGCTGAAGAGAAGCTCGGTGACGACGACATACTTGGCGATCTCATGTCTGAACTGAAAAACGATACGAATAGCGCCAAGCCCAAGTCCACGCCCAGGAGCAACAAGTTCCTGAGTACGCCGAAGCCTCCTGCTGCGTGAGTTCCGACTTTTTATTGAGATTCAATGTTTAATTTTAGAATTGATGAATCTTTATAATACCGTACAATAAATTTGTTTGATTTACCTTTTTTAAATGTATCTTGCTATGTAAAATCGCGATTTAAATAATCGTTCGATTTGTTATTCTTAGGTCAGATGATGAGAAGTTGATAGCAAGTTTAGTAAAGGAAACAATTAAACCAAAATCAAATCAAGAGGATTTGGATGATGAAATGTTGATTTATACTAAATCTGAACGAAGCAAGCCGAAAATAAAAAGCGTGGAGATATTTCAGTCACCAAAAGTCATAAACGAGAATAAAATACCAGAAGCTGTTAATATTTTAAAGGAGAGTAAGATTCCAGAAGCTGCAAAAATTACTACGGAGAAAAAAGTTTCAGAAGTCGCAAAATCAGTGATAGATACTGAAAATTTAAATTTCGACGACGATTTTTCAGTTGATAGTTTTTCGGATGTAGGCAACATGGATAATTCAACTTCAGTTACAAATGTAACTTCGGTTACTCAGACCACTAATAAAACAGAAAATGGCGATGATTTAAATCAGTATATTGGTGATGTATGTCTCAAAAATATCATTTTTCGTAATTCTATTGCAACTAAAGTTTGAAATATATAATTTCTTTACTATTCTAGATCTCCGATATCGACTTCGGCAATGCAGAGATGGATACATCTGTACCCACATCGTCTAATCAATCAGCGACGCAGCCCACGGTGACACAACTGGATCGGTCGCAAATGTGGCGCGAGAAAGATGCAGAGTTGCACAATGACGACGTTTTTGCCAAAGTTTGGGAGGAAGACTTTACTATAGCCGCAGCAGCTGTCGAAAAGCAGCAACAGAAGATTAGTACCGAATTCAAGATGTTGCCCATGCCGACCTCTACGAACGCTGCTGGAGAAAAAATTTTCAGATTTTTCTGGTGGGATGCTTTTGAAGACCCATACAAGCAACCCGGAGTCGTGCACTTGTTTGGAAAGGTCTTCGTAAAGGATTTGAATGAATACGTTTCATGTTGCGTCAGCGTAAAGAATATTCCTAGGAAAATTTTCTTGTTACCCAGGGAATTTGTAAGTGAATAGGACTGATAAAGTCATTTCTAATTTTATTACGTTTTGTTATGAAAATATAAAAGAAAACAACAAACACCTCTTATCTTAATTTTTAGATAAAGGACGAGAATGGAGAGAAAATTGACAACTCAATGTCAGAAGTTTATAAAGAATTCACCAAATACACGCGCGAGCTCGGAATCAATCAGTTTCGCTCCAGAGAGGTGAGTAAGAAGTATGCATTCGAACGCGAGGGAACGCCCGCCGAGTCAGAATATTTGGAAGTGCAATATCCGGCTACCTATCCTCCCATCGAGTCTAATTTTTCATCCTCGACCATCGAAGCTGTCTTCGGCACTAGCGTTAATGCTCTAGAATTGTTCTTGATCGAGAGAAATATTAAAGGACCGTGTTGGCTGGATATCACATCACCTTTGCCGGTGGATAATCCTTTCAGCTGGTGCAGAGTGCAAGTGAGTTGAAGTGTGTGATTATTTCATTTAAAAATGTAGCTGATATGAGAATAAGTTATATAAGCGGAATAGTTGAAATCAGCAAGTCAAAATTAGCATTTTATTTAATTCATAATTAGTTGAAGCTTGATAAATGATTTATTTATGTAATAAAAACCATTTTATTTTTTAAGGCAAATTGTACAAACATGGATAAAATCTCAGTATCCGAAGATCAATCACATTCCTTGACAATACCACCAGTGGTAATGGCAACTATAAATGTTCAAGTTTCTCTGGATCCAAAACAACAAAAAAATGAAATCGTAAATATTGGTATTTTGCTTCATCACAAGTTCCAATTAGATAAAGCTCCGCCGAAACCACCATTTGATACACATTACTGCCGTGAGTTTATTTTTCTTTTGCAATTAAAAAATAGTCTTTAGCAAATTACTTTTTAGTACCATAATTTAAAAAGAAAGTTATTTTAAAATATTTTAACCACGCTCAATTTTAATAACAACTTTTGCAGTCGTTACGCATCCACGAAGCACTACCTGGCCAATGAAAGCTCGAGATCGACTTGCGAAAATCAAGAACACTAAGGTAATTCGGTGTGATACCGAGCTTGAACTACTTGAGCAGTTTCTGGAAATAATACAACGCTCAGATCCGGACATTCTCATCGGTTATGATTGTGGTTTTCAATTTGAAGTTCTTATGAATAAAATATTTACGCTCAAAGTTAAAAATTGGAGCAGTGTTGGCAAACTTAAACGACTTTCGCCACCGTATTTTAAGGTATTTATTTTTAAATTCTATAAGTCCCGTATTTCAATCTTATCAATAATGTACTTTTTTATAAAAATAACATTTCTTGATTATAAAATTATATTGATTTTTCTTTTTAAGCAAATAAAGATGGATAAATAAATTTAATAACTTTATTTTGTTCATAGGGAAAAATGAATTTAGGACAGATATTCTGTGGTCGGCCGATCTGTGATATAATGCATTCAGCAAAAGAGTTGAATTTGAAAGTCAAAAGCTATGACCTTAGTTCACTTTGCGTCGCAGTAAATATTTTTGATTTTTATTTTAGTATTAATGATAACTAATAATTTTGACAGACAAATATTTTGTATTTTAATTGATTATTTTAATTATTTAAAAACATTTTTTATTTCATAAATAGGTTTTACACAAAAAGGATTACGAATGCAAAGAAATAAAACCTGAGGATTGTCCTAAATTTTACATCTCGGCAGAAAAAGTGGAAAACCTTATTCAATCGACAATGGTAGAGGCTTCTTATATTCTGGGCATTGTGATTGAGCTCAATATTCTGCCATTAGCCCTGCAAATTACAAACATTGCTGGTAATACTTTGTCTCGTACTTTGTCGGCTGGCCGTGCTGAAAGGAATGAATTTCTTCTTCTCCATGCTTTCCATAATAAGGTTGGTTGTCTACAAATTTCAGTTTAAAAGTTTATACATTTATTATCTTGTGAGATTCATTTATTTTATGTATTTATTTATTTATTTGAGAATTAATATTTAATTCTCTTCTTTGAGAATTATCTTAACTTATTTTGTTTCACTTTGTTTTTAATTCTTTATATAATTAATTTAATATCTATCCAAAAAAAGGGCTATATTACACCGGATAAAAGAGTAGTTAACAAAAAGAAGGAAGCAGGTGAAACAACGCAGGGTGGAAAGAAAAAGCCAGCTTACGCCGGTGGCTTAGTACTTGACCCAAAGAAAGGATTCTATGATAAATTAATTTTGTTGATGGATTTTAATTCGTTATATCCCAGCATAATTCAGGAATTCAATCTCTGCTTTACAACTGTTCAAGGAGCTGCTTATTCGAATGTTGAAGTAAGTTAGAAAATCAATATTTTTAACTCGAATAAAGTTTATTTTAATAAATATTAGACATAAATGCACGATTATAATTTTATAGAAAAATAGATTTTTTTCTAACGAGGTGAGCGGAATTTGATTTTCGGCACTTGTTTTGCATGAGCAAAGTAGCACATTCCCTCACTAGTGAACAAAGTATTAAATTCCCTCACTATTCAGGCATTATGATATTTTACGAATATTAAATTTCTCTCACCTTATCAGGAAAAATAGTATTTCAAAATAATATTTTGAAAATAATTTTAATTTTTTACTTCTAGCTTAGGTAATAATCCTTATAATATAAAAATAATAGGTTTCACATAAATATTTAAATTTTGTTTATTTATTTACGTATTTTTAAACAAATTATTTATTTTTACATAAAAGGATTTAACTTTGCCGGAAGCGGGGATGGAAGATGGTATCGTACCAACGGAGATTCGAAAATTAGTTGAAAGTCGTGTCGAAGTAAAGAAACTTATGAAGACGCCGAATCTCTCACCTGAACTCAAAGTCCAGTACAACATTCGTCAATTGGCCTTAAAATTAACCGCTAATTCGATGTACGGTTGTCTTGGTGCGACTCATTGTCGTTTTTACGCCAAAGGTCTTGCAGCGCTTGTCACAATGAAGGGTCGTGAGATTTTGCAGAACACGAAATCACTCGTTGAGAAAGCTAATTATGATGTATGGTTACACGTTATCAAAATTGTGATCTACGTTTTTCACCATAATTATATGTTTAAATAAAAAATAATTAAAAAATAATTTTACAGGTCATATATGGTGATACAGATTCGATTATGATTAATACAAACATATTAGAATACGAACAAGTGTTTAATATCGGAAAAGAAATTAAGAAAGAAGTAAACAAGACTTATAGGAAAGTAGAGCTCGACATTGATGGAGTATTCAGGTATCTTTTGTTACTACAGAAGAAGAAGTATGCAGCAGTGACGATGTCAAAGCTGCCCAATGGTCAATTACAGTACACAAAGGAACTCAAGGGTTTGGATATCGTTAGGAGAGACTGGTGTGGATTAGCATGTGACATAGGAAAGTATGTGAAGACTTTTTAATGTATCTTAGATCAAAGAATTAAAATCAAATAAATTGCTTTAATTTCGGAACTTTTCAAAAGATAGTAATAATATGTTTACTTTCATTTAAAAAACGATTTTTTAATTTAATTGAATACAAAATCGTAATTTAAAATTATATTAATTTTGAATTAAAATTACTTTATTATTTATGTTTGAATTTGGCTTTATTTTCTTTAAAAACATAAAAATTGTCTTTTTTATTTTGTCAGTCAAATTTTGGATCAGTTGCTGAGTGATCAACCAAGCGAATCTCGTCTTGATAGAATTTTTGATATTCTAACCCAAGTTGGCAACAATCTTCGTGAAGGTAAATTGCCTTTATCACTGCTTGTCATCACGAAACAACTATCGAAGAACCCACATGAATATCCAAATGACAAGAAATTGTCGCATGTTCTTGTTGCTTTGCGACTCAACGAAAGCGGTGGTCGCAAATGGAAAGCCGGCGATACAGTGCCTTACATTATTTGTGAAGTACGCACTTTTCTTTACATATAGTTAAAATTACAAAAATCCTCCAATTTATTTGTAATATATTTTGATTACATCATTTTTTTATTATTATGATTTTAGGATGGCACAGATAGAACAGCTGTCGAAAGAGCTTATCATATAGAAGAATTCAAAAAAAGTGACAGTCTCAAAGTCGATGTAAATTATTATTTATTGAATCAAATACATCCTGTTGTACTCAGAATTTGTGAACCAATTGAGGGAATTGACGATGTATTACTCGCACAGCATTTAGGTATAAATTTGTTATAATACCTTGGAACATTTTTGAATTTCAAGAAACTTCTTGTTGACATTAGTTAGATATTTTTTATAATTTAATAATTCATATTTTTTTGACAATAGGTGTAGGAGAACTATATAAGCCAAAGAGAGTATTTACAGCACAAGCAGAGGAAGAAGTACCTTTGTGTGTACAGGACAATCGTTACGAGAAATGTCATCCTTTCAGGTTCATATGTAGAAATGAGAATTGCAAATTCGATATTGAAATAAAGACTACTATTAGCGAATTCGTAAGTAATTTTTGTTTTTCTATGAAATAAGTATATAATGAAACTTTATTCTTAAAGTTCTATAATGCTTTAGTTTGGATATAATTATTGACATTTAATATAATTCTGTGACTTATCATGGTAATGGAATAAGTTTTTAATTTAATTTTTCGTGATTTTAAGAAATTGGCGTTTTAATGTCTGACGTGTTCCTGAGATTATTGATTCTACACAAATAATAATAATTTATTCAAAACTAATAATTATCATTAAATAATCGTAAAAGCATACTTTATTGCTAATTATACTATTTAATTCTGGTACATCTGCCATATGATATCGTGTGGCTTTGCGATACAACTAAATAAGTCGATTTTTCGTGTTTTTCTAAAATTAACGATTTCGTGTTAAAACATGTAGCTAAGATTAGTAAACACAAGTTAAAGCTAGATAAATAAAATTAATGAAAATGGATTAAATGGACTTGTTCCCTTAGCCCGGGAGTGATATCTGTATTAATTATAAACTTTTCGAAGTCTGAATCTTATGCAAAAGGAGAGTCCTCCAATCTCCCCTAAAATAGTGCAAACGAAAAAAAAGAATTTATTTAATCAATATAGAAAGTTATAAAATTAAAATATTTGCTTTTAACATAACACAAATAATGCTGAATTTCAGAACGGAATTCCTAAACCATCGCTGGCGATGTGTTCGAATCCTGATTGTGATACGCCTCCTTGGAAATACTCATATGCCATCCAGAATAAACTTCAGAAAGACATAAGGAGATTTATCACTGATTATTACTATGGTGAAGTTGAGTGTGAAAACCCAATATGTTCGAAAATTATGAGGAGGATAACTCTCGATACCAAGGAAACATTCCCAAAGTGTTTCAACTGCCTTGATGGCAACGTTCACAGAATTGTAAGATTTGTAAATTTGTTTGAAACCTCCAAATTATAAATTAATTTTATAAATACTTTTATAATTTTAAAATAAACTTTTTCAGCATAAAGAAACAGAACTGTACAATCAACTGAGTTTCTATCTCCACTTATTTACTTTGAATCAAACTCACTACAAAAGTAAGTAACACTAAAACACTTCATATACCTTTTTAAACACACAATGTATCTAAAACTTATTAAAAATTGTATTAGATTTGAAGCCACAGCCATCGCGTGAACTCATAGCCGTGTATGATACGATTAAGGAATTTGTGGAAAAACAAATTCAGCATAATGCCTACTCTGTAGTAAATCTGACCAAACTGTTTTGGCCAAACGTCCAAGAAAGCGATATTGATGCCTTAAGTGGCATCGAAGAGGTAGTCCCAAGCATTGAAGTTGAAGATCTCATACAAGAGGATGAAGAGGATGATGAAGTAAGTCTACCATAAAGTACTTTAAAACTTTTAAAAGTACTATAATTCAAACTATTTAGTTTGAATTATATTTAGTATTTTTTTTTGGTTTAATATAATTAATCTTCTACTTTTATTATTAACTAAAATTATTTTTATGGGATTTTTTTATTTTCTGATTTTTCGAAATCTTAATATAATTGCATTCATAAATTTATTAACTGAAATAAATAATGTATAATAAAAACAATTTTTTTTTTCAGAATGAGGAATCATAAAAAACATCGTTAAATATTGTAAGTAATGTAATTTTAAAAAATAACGTAATTTTAAAGTAATGTAATTTTAAATTATTTAGTAAGTAGTAAAAGTTTCTATGTGCATATGACAAATATTTAGGGTATCGTTTGTATTATATCAAAAAAGACGGATTGCATTAAATATTTTTATACAAGTTCAAATGTAAAATACAAATATGTAATAAACAGTCTTCTCTTAAAAGAAAATACATATTCGTTATGTATATATGACAAAAATAATTTGATACAGTAACCACATTTATGCACCTTATAAATAAAACCTTATAAATAAATGTACTTGTATAATTATTGTTCGATTAGTTTAAAATTAGAACACTAAATCAAAATATGTTGTCAGTCCTGGTGGAATATACCCCAAAGAATTATATTGATCAATGAATATAATGTATATTTATGTATGCAAACATCTTTATAAATTCTTACATGCATAAAAAAATGATGATTGTAAAGTGACATGAATGTAGAGTTAAAATATTTTTTAGAATGATTATATACACGAATTTGTTAACTATTCATTTGATTATAGTTATGCAAACATGCTGTATACAACTAATCTATTTATAATGTCATTTTCCTTTGATTTATTTAAACTAAATAACAGAGATCAAGTTTTTATAATAATACATTAACATTAATTGTAATCAATTCGATTCAAATTATTGCTTGAATTATAGGATGTAAATTTAAGCTTCAAAATAATCATAAAACATTAATAAAAAAAAATGTTATTTGATTTAAGTAACTGTCATAATTGCTGATATTAATTAAATGAGGGCCACAATTATTTAATAAACCAAAATTAAGAAAGTCTTTTATACTGTTGTAAAGAGTAACAAAAATAAATTTTATACTATATTAAAAAAGTATATATCTTCATTAAATTAAGCTTTACGTTATCGATATTTGAAAATGATAAAAATCTTGAATTTGATCATATTTCACATTGAACTTATAACTAATGTAAAAAATAACATAAAAATAAAAATAAATTTAGAAATATTGTATATAAATACGTAAATAACGCAGTTGATTTGGAGCCTCATCAAACATTCAATTGAATTTCATAATATATAAACTTTAAAATTTATATATAAATATAGGAATAAAATAATGTTCCTAAAACTCTAAATTTCACCTAATAATTTGTTATATCTTTTGATCACCTTTTGCCTTCTATTAATTTTGAGTGAACAAAAAAAACTATTTTGTCTAAAGTGTCAAATCATAGACAAAAAATTTGTTTTACTAAATCGGTACGATTTAAAAGTGATTTTCGGATTTCCTAAGTTTGTTATATTTTGATAATTTTTAAACTAAAACAGTATCAAAATATAAATCATTAAAAGAAATTGTAGTAGAAATTCTACTGTAAAAAGTATGCCTGGTATATTGACTTATCAAAGAATTACTTTCACATTTCATTAAATTGTATTAATTCTATGGAATTTTATATAAAAAATAATTTCCAATTTAAAAAATTTATGAAAAGTGAAAAACTTAAATTATTCATGCAAAAGATAATGATTTTGCGCATTACTTAAAGGTTGGGCCAACTTCATAGTCTTAACTGTACTGCAAAATGTCGAATATACACGTTTTACGTGATAATTCTTTTTTTTTTAAATTGTAAAATAATCTTAAAAATTCATCATATTTTAAATATACCTAATAATCGTCTTACAAATATATGTAGCATTTGAGTTCCTGCATATCTAATTGACCAATAAAATCTCATTAATTTGATAGACGAATTTCGCACATCAATATCTTATACACTAATATTTCTGTTCAAAAAGAAATCAGTGTTTCCGTCACTTACAGTGTTCCAAGTCACACTTCCTAGCAAATATACTCAAAAGCTTTTTAAAAATCACATATGTTTTCCCAGTTCTGTGAAGAGGCTTACAGGCTATTTAGTACGTCTTCATTCTTAAACTAGTAGGGTTCGCCTCTATCGGTATATTTTTTTTTATTTATCTGTGATGGATAAGATCAGCCTCGGCGACATTGGATATGTTGTAAAAGTTGTAGGGCAAATTGGGCGGCAAAAATGTTGAGAGGGGAGCGCTGATAGCGTTGAAATAAGTCGTTGCGTGTCCAGCAGTGCGTTCCCGGAAAGCTGTTGGCGACTGCTCCTGGCTTAGCTGCACAGTCGCATTGGAAGTGGCAGTCGTCGTCGGCACCTCTGACGCCTCGGCGAATGTCTGAATTGCCGTGATAGCTGTGTTAGAGGGCAAGGTCTGGAGAACAATGGGTTGGGTTGTCACAGTCACTTGTGGCACTGTTTGAATCACCTGCAAAATAAAACAGAATTGTTGAGGACATGATCAAGATATTTCTTTAATTTAAAAAAAAAAATTTTTTAATCTTGGTAATTACAGCTTAAAATTTAGATACATTTTTTACTAAGCTTTAAAACATCCGTGTAGTTTTAATTACTTGTTAAATGGATTGCTGAAAGATAAAATTTAGAAAAAAGTATTAAACTTTTTCTATATTATGTATAACATTTTTTTGGACCATATTCATTGATTTAACCATAGTTAAATAAAATACCCCAAAACGTTTGGGTCATTAAAAACAGTTGAGATTTTTTATATAAATGGAATAATTTACGCCCGCCTCCGCTACAAACCATTTTAAAACGGGACTGATATTGTACACTAAAAAAAGTAAACTGATACGTTAGTATAAGCAGATTACGATAAAGTGAGTTAAAAAAAATTAACTTATCTCAAATAGATTTATTTACAATCGCGTAATATTTAAAAAAAAAATTATAGTATAACATACCCACTTTCTTTTAAAATTATATATAGCGAAAGTATATTCCTCTATTTACTATAAACGTAAATTCAACATATAAATGTCGTACGTCCTTAATTATACCATAATAATGAATAAATCATTTTCAAAAAAATTTGGAGCTTTTTTAAAGTTAAGTAGTTAATTTAATGTGATCTAGTTATATAAAATTTATTTTTTTTATATATGTAGAATAAAAATAAAAAGGCACCTGTACAGTCGTAGCTGTGACGTGCGTCGGCATCATTGTATGCTGCGTACTCCCGCTCGTCACAGCCTGTATCTGCACCGTTTGTTGCGGCTGTAACTGTCCGTGAGAAACCGGTTGACGTTGTTGCTGTTGTTGCTGCATTGTAGGCACTTGACTCTGCTGGCTTTGTTGAGCTTGAAGTACTTGCAAATTTTGCTGAGCCTCTTGCTGTTGTTGCCGGCTAGGTTGTTGAGATAAGTGCTTAGTGTGAGACGTATTGATTCCATGGCGACGCTTCATATGCTTGTTATAGTTTGGCCAGTTTGTGAAATGATGTTGACACTCTAAGCAACTGTATGGACGCTCACCCGTATGCTGTCGGCGATGAGTCTAAAAAATTTAAAAAATGCAATCATTTAATTAATGTTTTATTACAGAATAAATTTAATCAATAAAAATGCTTAAAAAAAAAGAGAAAACTTACCGTCAATATCCCTTTAAATCGGAAACATTTGCCGCAAAATTCGCAAGAGAAAGGCATTGCTCCTGTATGAATCCGATGATGCTCTCTTAATGTACCCTTTTCACGGAATGTTCTTCCACAAACAGCGCACTGATGTGGCTTTGCCCCTGTGTGCACTGTTTCATGTTTTTTCAACTGAAGTGGCGTTTTAAACCTGAAAACATTTGTTTTACTAATAAGCTATTTATTACTTTTTAAAGATCCTCTTACTATAACTTGTTCAGAACTTTTATTTATTACTCAATCTTATGTAAAAAAAAAAATACATTAAACAAAAATTACTCACGCCTTAGGGCACTGAGAGCAGTTATAAGGTTTATCTGCAGAATGTGTTAAAAAATGAGCTTCTAGATTGCCTTTCTGAATAAAACTTTTACCACATTGATCACAAGTAAAATTTCTTACACCAGAATGAATTCGTTTGTGCGTCACTAAATTTGGTTTTGTAGAAAACCTATAAAAATAATAAAATTTATAATAATATGTAACAAGTAAATTAATGTGCCACCATCATAGCACTTTACCTTTTATCACACTGGTCGCAAGGAAATCGATTTTTCATATTCTCTGGTAAATGACACCGACTGTGAATATACAGGGCACTCTGTTGCCTAAAAGCTTTACCACAGGTCTGGCAAACATGTGGCCTCTCCTCACTGTGGATGGCTTTATGTGTATCTAAAACCTTTTTATGAACAAAAGTCTTGCCACAATCATCGCAACTGAAAATCATATACAAATGTAAGCATCTCGATATAAAGAGTAATTTTATTATGTTAAGACAAAAATACCTGAACTTCGTTTTAGTTTTGTGCCTTTTAACATGTGTCAGGAAGCCATAATATTTTTCATAAACTTTGCAGCACTGTACACACATGTACTTAGTTTTTTGATTGTGAATTGTTTCATGATGCTCTTCAAGAGCTTCTAAACTTGGCAATTTATCATTGCAGTCTGTACATAGCCATGGATATCTCTCTAATCTTTCTCCTCTTTTTCTCCCTACTTTTGAAGACTGTTCAGCATTACTACTCTTTTTACCTGATCGAACAATCATCTCCTTATCAGACTCTGTACCTGCAAAATAAAAAAAATTTTAAGATGTGTTTTAATAATATACAAATACTTCAAGATTTAAAATTCAATAATATTCAATTAACCTGTCATGTAATTATCTGGAATCTTTACCGTAGACCTTTCGTCTTCGTTATGTCTTTCTTTATTTTGTCCTTTTTCTAGTAAGTCTTGTGATTCTGATTCATTAATCTTATGCAAGCTATTTTTTCTTTTTACCTTTTTCTTGCTATTCTGCATAGGTGAGCCTTTCTTTACAATATTTTTACATTTAGCTTCTTTAGCTTCTTTTGTACTTTCTTCAGTATCTTTCTCAGTCAGACTATTATTGTCAAAGTAATCGTCCTCAAGACCACTGGCAACATCTTCCAAATATTCTTCTTTTGTAAAGTTTTTCTCATCAAAATTAACATTGGCTTCCACAGTTTGTGGAGGAACACTTTGAACAGACTCTTGCTGAGCCTTTACCTTGGGGTCTATTAGCATACGACGAAGTGAGCATTGTGCTTGATTTGTTTTTTCAAAAAATTCATTGGACTGATTCAGTAATACACAGCAGTCAATGCACACAAAGAGTGGCAAGTAGTCGCTTATAAAAACCTGCAATCAATATATTAAGAATTATAAGATTTATCAAAATTAAATAATATAATTTAAAATAATAGTTATACAATAGTTAGTTTTACTAAATTACTTGGATGGAGTGTAGAGAATTCTTTCAAACAAACTGTTAGTTGTAGCATATCCATTGTTCTTACCAAAAAAAAAATGGCTTTAGCCTTATTTACATGCATGTAAAATCAACCTTTTGACTTTTTACCATAAATAAATATTAATAAAGGCTTTTTGTAATTGAAAATAAGCCCGTTTATACATTTCCTATAAATTCTAATCACTATCGATAAATATTCATAACATCATTTTAACAAACCGGCATTAATTAAAAGCATGAGAACCCAAATCATGGAACAAAGAAAACTCAAAAAACAAAGCTGAACATCGAACAAAGTGCTCAAAAATTCAAGAATCCAAACACTACCACCCGTATCAAAACACCATCAACACTCGCACCCATCAAAACCCCTCATGCAACCTCATCGAAGACCTCCACCGAACACTAAAAACCCAACCACCTCTTCCTCGCTCTCTCCCACCCCATCGCAAAACCCACAACAAAACCAAAAGAGCAGCCCTCTCACCTGGATCTGCAGGCACTTGGCGATCTTGCTCTCGATGGCGAGCCGCTGGCCCTCCGCCTCGTAGATGCCGACGAGCTCGTACTTGCTCTCGGCGCAAAGCCGGCAGAGCTGCTGGCGCCGCTTGGCCGTCGTCGTCGCCATCCTGAGCGCCGGGGTGGGGGTATAGCTGCTTGGCTAGTCGTAAACAACGACGCCCGAAGTAGCCGCCGGTGATGACGACATACTCGTATATCGCCGCCTGCTACGCTCTCTCAGTCTTATCACAAGCGCGTGGCGTGATGATAATAACAGTCGGCGATACGAGGCTGTGATTATCTTGCGAGCTTACGGACTTTTTCGGCGGTTCACGGAGGCGCGCACTCGCCGAGTGGAAGAGAGATGTTACATCGTCGCGGTTGTGCAAGCACGCAGATGCAAATGCATCTTGTGCGCGACGATGGGGTAATAGAGTGTATATAGGGTGACTTGCTCCGAAGCGCGCGACGCATGCGCGAATTATGGATGGCCGTGCCATCTGTGATATGCTTCGAGATCGTTGCGGTTTTATGGAGGATATAGGTATAGAGTGGGCAGGTGCGACGCGGTGGTTCGGTAAGTTCCTGAATTACCAACTTGGAGAGTAGATGCAGTATTTGAGGAAGTTTTTTATTGAGGATGTTCTTTATGTTAAAAGGCGAATGTGATGGGCACTTTCGAAGATACCTCTCATAGTATTATTAGAAATATTTTTTTTTTTTAATGAATTTAGTTTTATATTAATTATAGTTTCCAAAATCTATACCTATTTTTGTATATAAAATTTATTGGATAGAACTAAGAAAAATTTAAAAATATGTAAAATAAAAACGTATTTTGCCGTAAAAGTCTGTATTAATGAAGATAGATAGATAGATAGAATTTATTCGAAATCGAATTATTATTGAATTTATACGTATTCAAAAATCCGAGTTTTAATATTATTGATATTTTTTGTCGTTAGGTTACTATAATATTTCACACAAATACTGCAAAGAAACAACTTCTTTATGCATTTTTAAGTATGCAAAAATATTGATTTTCGATTTTATGAAAAATCTTCTTAAGAGTCTGAATCCAACCAAACAATTTACATTTGTTTTATGCAATTTACATTTAGAGCTTAATTACTATGTTAGATGTAATGAATTATTTTAAATAATTAGATAAAAGGGAAAAGAAAACATTTTCCATAACACAAGTAAAAACATAAAAAAATATAATAAATAGTGTAATAGAATAATAGGTATATAAACTCTTTCTCATTCTCCTCTCTCTTTTTTACTGATATGGGTGGGTGTCAAAAAGCGCAAACACTCAGTTCGTATTTTTAGCTACTAAAGTGTAGATTTTTGCGAAATCGAGTCACACTTTTTACATGTGACTTTTTCGACTAAAACTGATAATCAGAATGGCCAAATCGCTAAACGCTAAAGAAACATACATGAAATATAATTGAAATAGTTAAACTCGAATGGCTTTTGACAGAAAAAGAGAGTTTTTTACCATAAAGTAGAAACTTTACAAA
>JAPYZA010003987.1:0-25570 GCA_030522685.1 Eupelmus azureus | reverse complement strand
TCAAGTCTCTTTCTAACTGTTTAATTATTTCGGATTCATGATCTGTGCCATATTTCATTGCTTCTGTTGGTTCCAACGGTGGATGGAGTATACTGTTCACCTTGGATGCACAACTAGTGCTGTCTTTTGACCGAATTACTTTACCAAAATGAGATGCAGTTAGTAATTGAGATTTCTGGGAATACAAATCATAATGAAATTAAATCGACAACACTCTTATATTATTATACTTCAATTATCCACTAATATTTTTACCATCAACTTTTAAAATTCATAATCACAAAAAATAATCCGAACAACAATGCTCCACATCCCAAACGACAACACCCACACTTTCCACCAACCAATACAGCGAGTGTCCCCGCAAAATCGAATCAAAGCATCCTCCACCGCTAATCCCGCAACAATCGTCCCAACGGCGCAACTTTCCCACCCGTCCACCGCTAAAACTATCAAACAAAGCGCAGTCGAAGCCTCCCGGCCACTTTTAATTAGCAATCCAGCCGGCATTACCGATATATAGCGCGAGCCGGCCTAATAGCCCGGACCCCCGTAATAACCGATAACACCGTTAATGCGTCAAAGTGGAAATTTCCGCGCGGCGCCATTGTGCGATATCCCCGGCGCCTATTGTCGGCCGGCGGCGGCTCCATATTGGCCTGGATTCGGCTTTCTCTCCCTTTCGCGATATGCGATGCGCCTTTCTGCTCTCTGCGCGAGCGCGTCCATTCGTGTGGCTATGCTAATCAGGATGTTGAGTGGATTTATTAGGGGGAATCGAGCGTGAGTGCTGCTGGTTCGGCGGGGACGGATATGAGGGCTGGAATTTATGGCTGGCGGAGTGATATTTTAGGGAAGTATGGGGGCGGGATGATGATTTTGGTCTATCTGACTTTAAGTGAATCGACAATGGATACGTCGATGGTTTGTGGATTCGGAATGCTGCATATACTTATAGGTTCTTCTCTGCCCTTTTACACTATACTTTTCAGAACAGTTGATAAAGAAACATTTCTTTTCCGAAATACGCCCACCAAAAAGCTCTCTCATCAAACCCAGCTCGGCAAAGCAGCGCCCGAAATTCTCCCAAAACCTCGCGCTCTACTCATAACCCAAATTTATCACGCGAACAGTACCGCTCCGGTAATCCTGAGAAGTTTCTTCTCGCTCTCCCGCCGCGAATTGTTCTCCAATTTCTCAACCGCGCGCGCGCCCAGCCGCTGCACGCGCCTGCGAAGTGGCAAAGTCGCGCGCGCGAATTTGAACTTTGCCGCGGTGATTAACGCGGCGCGTGGCGCGTCGCTAATTAACCGGCCTTTTATTCTCGTTACGCAGTTGATCGAACCTAGCGACGAGCGCGTTCGTTTGTGCGCCGATAGGTGGGTAATTCGATTTGTCACGCTGGTACGATTAATCAGGCCGGTTTTAGGACGGGAGAGGATCGAACGGGGCGAAGGTCAGGGGGGGTGGAGAGAAAAATTTGAATGGGTTGTGTATTTGGGTTGGAATCGTTTAAAATTCATGCGGACTGGTAGTGTCTAAACATTGATAATATATCGTAGAAAAATTTTGCCGATTGGGCTTTTTTTTAAAGATATAAACAGTGTTATACGTACTGGTATATTGCATGATACAATCGCAATAATAATGAAAAAAATTGGCTTTAAAACTGTAGCGACATTTTTAACAAATTAAATCCCGCAAAGCCGTAAAGACATCAAACGATAAATCAGCTTTTATTTCGAATTAATAAACATACTTCGAAAACAGCTTCACCGGTAATTGCATTTCAATTCAGCATTCATAAAACTAACAACACTGCAAAATACTCAATCCCGCACAAATAAATTAAACATATACACTCGCGCATTTATCATCGCGAAAACCATTAACGATATTTGTTTTTCGAATATTCACCGCTCCCGTGTACATTGAGACTCGCCTCCCCATATACGTTGATACAAAACTTTTTCTACCTCCTCGTTGAATATCGCACGGAAATAACTTCATTAGTTTTGAATTACGCGATTCATAACGCGCTTGTCGCTGAGCAGCGAGATGAAAAGAAAAAAAAATTGTAATAAACAACGAAAAATCAAGCGAAACGGAAAGTCCGACTGCACAATCACGCGCTTTTCGAATTGCAATCTCGGAGCGCGTCGCATCTCATTTTGTTTTCGATTTGTCGGCCGCGCAGTCAAGGGAACGTCATAAACGCTTTGGCGAGCGTGGCCGAGTTCGATTGAGCGTATACTCGGCGTGGATTGTTGTTTGCGCCGTTTTTCGAAAGGAAATGATTTTTGGTTTTTTGATTTGCCGTTTTCGTGGGGATTATCGGATTTTGAGGGCTCGGTTTTTCAATTGAGTTTTCAAATGTGTGATCGAAGAATTAGGTTAAAAGTTGAATAATCGATTGTCATAGATTACGAGATAGTTTGTAGATAGATTAACAATTAAACGCATATGTTTTTAAAGCTTTTCGAAACGATTTTTAAATTGAAAATAATTTCACTAATTAGTGTTTGTATTACGCAAAATAACTTTGAGCATAATTCTTTTTAGTTTCAAATAGAGCACGAAACAGTTGAATTAAGATCTCCTTATCCAATAAACATTATCAGAGACCAATTTTACACTGCAAGGATAATTTCCAAAGTTAATTCTCAGCGTACATTCTGTGCCCAAGTCTCCAAGGGCTAAAACTTTGCCTCGCAATTCTAAAGCTATTAGCAGAAAACTTACGGAGCCCTCGAACAGCACAGCAGCCCCGAAAGTAATAATCGTCCTTACCTGAAACAGAGAAAGAGAAATTCACCGGAATTTTCATTAAAAGCCAACAAAATTTCACAGCCGCCAATAAAAAAAAGGAATATACAATCCTTTTATCGAAAATCGCTCCCATAACCCAATAATCTAATACCACCCAGGCGCGCGCGCGTGCGAGTAATTTATATTTATTTATCGGGAGCGAGCAAAAGTAATCAAACTCCGGCGGATAAACCGAATCCAGCTATTGGAAAATTTCCATACGGCCCCGTGCGTTGTGGGATTAAACTTATAAATACAATTATATTACGGATTTGCCGTAAAGCGCGGCTTTTTGTCTCAGCGAGCCGGGGCCAATATTTCCGCTAATTATCCGCGAGATCGAAACGCGCGCTGAGGCCGTCAGCTCGGAAAGTAATCATTCCCGCTGCGGCCCAATTAGAATCCGAAGAGCCGCGGTCATGTGGGCAGGTGTGAAAAGGCGATGGACTGTGAATGGGGTCGATTATAGGGCTTTTGAAAAGGGTGGATGGTGACCTATTTTAAGGTAGTTTTCTTTTATATTTTTCCGATATTATACTTATGGAAAATTAGTGATAAATAATTTGGTGAAAAAGTACTTTTATTAAACAAGTTTTAGCTTGAAACAACTTTTGCTTGTAAAATAAAAGTGTTTGTTTTCTGTATAATAAAAGCTTTAATTAACAAAAACAGTCTTTCAAACTCTTCCTGCAGCCGATGTAAAATTTAAAAACTTTATCCATAATTTTCGAGAAACATCTATTTCTCGAGAATTTCTAGCCTAATGGACCAGCCGCAAATAAATGCGGCTATGCGCACTGATGTTTATGCGGGAACAGCTGTTCGGCATTGCGTAAAATCTGCATAAAACCGAAGCGCCAGTGGCCGGGTACTAGAGGCTTTTTCGATGCTGCCGCGCCGCTGCGTTGTTATATACGCAATGTTTATTATTTTGGGATTTGCATGAGGCCGAGGCGCTTTTAATCGAAGAAATAAGCTAATTTATTCGACCAAGCGTGAGCTTTGAGCCTTCTGCGCTCTAATTTTCACTCTTTTCTTCCTTTTTTCTTCACTAATTATTGTTTTTTATTTGAGAGGGTTTTTCGCGCATGATGAAATGTAGCTCAGGCAGATGCATCGCTGGCGATATTTTTAACTGAATTATTTCTCTGGATGTTCAAATGTATAACGTGATATTTTGTTTTATGTACAGTTTGGCAAGATATGTTTAGTAGAGTTTTTATTTTAAGCCGGAGTGCTTTGTTTATATTCTTGTTTTTAAATATTAAAGTTAATTAGTGCAATGTTAAGTCGACGATTATTTTGCATGTTTTGAAAATATACTATATGTACGTTTCAGTTCAAAATTCGCCAGAAAAATAAACTACTTTTTACATTTTAAAAAAACATTCGAAATTAGCATACTGTAGCTTAATCCAAAAATACAAAAATTTTTATTTCAAGAAATAAAGGAGACTTAATGCTCAAAATATCATACAAAACAAATAAATTATGTGAAAATCGCAACATGTTTACCGATTATACGCACTGAATAATATTCAATAAATCGATTAACCGAATACCAGCTAATACAGGCAACTAAAACACCTCGATTTTCTGGATTAATCGAAGAACGAACCAGGCGTGCTAATTCTCGAACGCTCCGAGAATTATTTCCGCAGCGCTCTTCAAAGGAGTGTAAACAAAATTTGCATTCGGCATTGTCGCGCGCAGGAAACTTTGTTCACGCTTTAAGCGCTCATTGTCTTGTCTATCTCTCTCTTTCTCTCTAGCCGACCTTAATTAGCGTCCCCTAATAGCGCTCCGCGCTCTGGCGCGTTACGCACTTTAAATTCAGCGGCGCGTCAATAATTAGGAGATGATTGTTGATTCGGCACTGTTGTGTAGTATTTAATTAAATGCTCGGCACGTACCGTGAATTTATGTGTTCTCGGAGTGAACTTGACTTTTCATAAACCCAACTGAAACTAATTAGCCTTTCACCTTGAATGTTGAAATATTATATGATGATTCACATTTAACTTTTTACACAATAACGTGGAACACTAAAGAGATAATTTGGTGATCCATCGGTTCTTAAACAAAAATAATTCGCGCAAAATCAAGCGTCATCATATAATGTCGCATATCCCCACACCAAAAGCTATCCTCCATAAATCTTCTCATCCAAACAAATAGAAGATACTTTCCCCATACATCTTCCTCGTCGTCCGCTCGCTTGCATACGCACCTTTTCCTCGTCATTTAACCTATCATCCTTTCCTTTGCTTTCCTCCAAGGAAAAAAAAACTTGTTGGATCTTCGAATCAGCGATCCGCGCCGGCTCCCTCCGGTGCCCTTAATCGAATATCGGGTCCGCGAAGGGCGATACAACCGTTTCGATTGCCGAGCTCGTTCACTATATGGAGGCCCGAGGACTCACTGTCTGGGTGTATAGTCACAACGCGGGCGATTGAATCGCCTATACCCGTTGAATTGGAATGCCTCGGAGATCGTAAGCGCGAAGCGTGAAACTCGGTAGGATGATGAGCACTAGAGAGCTTCTCTTGCGGAGTTCATAGGGGCCGGCTTGGGAGCGTGAATGTAGTGGGTGTGTTTGGAATGACTGTTCTTTTGAAGTTTTATTTTGACTTTGGGAAATTGGTTGGTTTACGATTATTGGATTTATAGAGAATGATAAACTAGTATGTAGACTGGACAAATAGGAGAATGTATGCGTGGCAGTGTGAATACGGAGAAAAAGGTAAAAGTGATTAGGAGAGGTGTTGACTAGAAATAGGAAATCTGTTTTTATATGAATGATAGCTCGATTACCATTAAACTTTTTGAGTTTTTGTAATTTAAAAGTTATATTACTTTCTAAATTACTTGGTTTTATCAAATTAATGTTATAATTTGCTCTATAAAGTATACGTTCGATCCGACTGCCATAGAGTGGGAAAATAGTTTTTCTTATTCCTTTGCTCAAGATCAAAGGGTAGAAGCTATCCTTGTGGCAGCGATGTAAAAGCAAAAATGTATTTCGATCAAATATCGGTCGTTCTTTACTCTTGAGAATTAGTCTTTTGAGAGTTGGTCTTTTTGAAACTGAATAAACATTACTCCAAGATCAGTATGTTGGATACAATCCCAAAACGCTACTAACAGTGAATCATTCTCACCCTCACGAGGTAGATATTTTAAGAGGTGTTGTATTTACTAACTATATATGGATAGCTGCACTGAAGTTTAAGCACTCTCTGTGTGAATTTCTCTTAATTGTTCACTGTTCCCGATTGGCCATTAAAAGCATACAACTAACACTAACTACAATAATACATTTCGATACTAGCACGAGAATTACTAAATTTCGATACTAGTGCGAGAAAGTGACTTCAGCTTGGCGTGGCCATTTGCGTTCGAGCGAAGCGAGGGTGAAAAGGCCTCGCGAGGTTAAAATCACCTTCTTGCTCATGTGTGGAACCGAATTTTTTCATATGGTATTAATATACGCTTTTTTGTTCGAGCGTGTGGGAAATCGAGCTTTGCGTACGGAATATAAAAAAATTTTTATGAAGATTTTGTGGAATTGCTCATTTATGAGATAATCAAATAAGTATGCTAATAAAGCTTCACGTTCACAATTTTTTTGTAATAATAAACATTATTATGACGTTTTCAAAAAGTTCAGTTCCATTAGGGTAGTAACTGTAAGTGTTGATATATTCGCAACTATTAACATCATTATGTTATTTATTTGAGTGACAATTAAGCCTTATTTGGAATCTGATTACAGCGCAGGATAGTATACATACTCTGTGAAACTGTCGGAAGTCAAGATCAGTCAATCAATCAATATAAAGTTCGAACATCGTGGGAGAATGGAATTTGATGGAACTAGTTGCTAATAGTTTTGGAAGTTTATCAGTGCTCTAGTTAAACTTGTTTTAGCAAAATTGATTATTATTTTTGCGAATATAAGCCGAAGCATGCTGATAAAATTAGTTTTGCGCAACCGCTTTTAATATAAATTGTTATTGTGTTACGTATATTGAATTTAATTTATTGAATAATATATACGTAACATATTTCGATGGATTGATCGAGTTGATGTTTTCAGCATGAAGTAGTATACGAATATAACCTTCAAAAGCAAAATCGTACGAGTCTTGTGCATGGTGTTTAAAAAATTTTTCAATCTTCAATTCTAGAAATAGGAAGGGTAAGATTAAAAATAAAATACAAATTAATTTATACGACTCAATTACATACAGATTTTACAGCTGTAATATTCAGTTTGCGAACATTCGACCCATATCATAAGCTGAAATACAATGGAGGAAAATCGTTCCTAGGCCATACAGAACTCAATATCATGTAACAGATGTAGCCTCCTCAGCTGTATAAATCACATAGTGCTTCTAGTGCGTACGCTACCCATTTACCGATTGAGAGCCCTCGGTCAGTAAAAACCCAAATACGTCTACTTATGGGATGAAAAATTATATCTAATACAATATATTTTAACGGAAAATTTTATCAAAAGCACAGTAAAGTCTTTAAGAAAACCTCTATAATTTAAAAGCTCCACTCACATCACTTAAGACCGCAAAAAATCAGGATCCTCTTAGCATCCATCATTTTTCAATTCTCAAAAAGGAGCCAAACTCGACCAAAAAAACACAACCATCTCCCTCATCCATCCCCGCAAAAATCTGAAAAAATTCCATCCCGTATTACACAGCCCTCGCAAAACTCGATTCCGCGTTGGCGCGCGCATTTTCCAGCGCGTCGTTCGCAACTGTTGTATTCTCCGCTGCGCTTATGGAAAAAGGAAGGGCGCCGAGGAGGAAGCAGAAAAGAAGCTACACCGCCGCCGGGAGAAAAAGAAATTGGAAAATAAGCGCGGTCCGCCGGGATCGGGAATGGAAAGATTCTCTCTCCCTTTTTCTCTCTCTTCGCTTTACGGAAATTATTGTGACGCATCGCGCGAGCTCTTGCCTCCTCCCCACGAATATTTTCCTTTTCCGCTTCCGCCCGCACGCTTTTATCTTTCTTACACTCGTTTTGCTTTTCCATCTTGTTTTGCGCGCGCGCGCGCGCTCACGGGAATGGCACCGTCAATCTCGGGCTGCTGCCGCCGAGTTTCTGCAAATGGCACACGGCGATTACGTTCTTTCTCATTGCCCCGAGCGCCGGAATTCTACGTTTGTCTCGGCGTGCGCGGGGGCGAGGAAGCCCCGCTCCCCCCCTTTTTTCCTTTTTAGAGTGCAACGTCGCTGCTTGATCGAGTGGAACAAGAGCGAACGCCGGGGGAGTTGAGCTCTGAGATGGAGATTTTTTTCTTGTTTCTTTTCTTTTAATTTCACGGAGCTGCAGAATTATGCAGATTTGAAGGCGATGCGCTCTTGGGTGTGGAGATGGGTGGGCAAGTGGATTTATCGTTTTGGAGCTGTGAGCGATCGGGATGTTTTTGAGGGTATTGATCTACTTTGTAAGGAAATTGTTTTAAAATATTAGTTTGTAAGTTATATTTATAATAGGTGTATTAAATTTATTTAAAAAATATGCTGTGGCAGCATCTTAAAATAGTAAATTAAAAGAGAAAACATCCTATAAACAATAGCAAACCTCGACTCTTCCACAAAATTCATTAGATAAAACCTATCATCTCCATCCCTGCCGACCGAACCTCCCTAATTTTGTCCAACTCCTTTTACCTCCGACCCATCGCAAAAAAACCCAGCATCAAAAGTTCAAAAGTGAATTACTTCCGGGTAACGCTCGAAAAACGTTTAGCCTCGCTCAGATGACCACCCCACCCTCCCCCTCGCGATATCTCGGCTAAAGCAACCGAGGAGGAGAGAGAGAGAGAGCCAGCCGGTCGAGCATACTGATTTCATTGGAGATTAGTTATCGGAGTAGTTGGGGCGAATCGGGGTTATACGCGAGCGACCTGATGACGTAGTCGCGCAAAGCGCAGTTCTCTTACTCGAACATCGAGAGAGCACACGATGCCTATTGCCCAGGTGAAGAGCCGGAAAAGCTCCCCCGCTGGGGATATTGCACTCTGTGCGTCGACTTCGTAAATCCTTTTCGCTTTGATGGGCTTTTGAGAGGAAGATATACGACCTTGAACTGTGTATGCGCGTATACGTATGTATGTAGAGAAAGAGAGAGAGTTTTGCAGAGCTGCTGCGAGCCGTTGTCGAGATAGGGGAGCTGGGATTTATATTTGTAGCGCTCGACGTGTTTGTTTTTGCGCGCGTTCGTCAGAGGGTTGAAGGGAAATGGGTCATATTTTGAAAGAATTGGCGCGTGTCTAGGGGGATGTTGCTTTTGATTTCGAGTATTAAATCGCTTGCTTCGCCCGACGTTGCTCGTGATTTATTTTATAAATGAAACACGGTTATGAAGGCATTAGATTATTTTCTAGAGCAAATATTTGATATGTAGAATTTATAGGGTCAAATGCGTCTACATATAAAAAAAATCACAGTGATAATCCGCTTTGGAAAAAAAAATGATAAAATTATTTTTATACATTTAAATTATTTTGTTCGTATATAAACATTTTTTATCAGAATAAACAATTGTTTCTTTAAATGTACTAGATCATACGATCGCTATGCGGTTGGAAATTAGGTTAGTTTTAGGTTACATTTGTCAACGTAAAGGAATAAAAGAAAAATAAAAGAACTCATCTTCTCAGCCAATCAAATAATGAATAAACGTAAAAATAAATAAACAGTTAACAACAATAAACAATTAAAAATAAAATCCAAATTAAGTTTCTAAGAAGAGAAAAGTATTTTTCAAAGTGGTAAAACAATTCGACTCAAACAGAAGCTTCCGGAAAGCCGCAACTAACTTCAAACTTAAATCTTCCATCGTAATCTTTTAAGAGTCTCTTCGAGTCACCGAAACCAATGTATTCCTGACTAATTCAAAGCTTACATTGTCGGCTGGCGACCAATTTAAAAAATCCTCTGGAAAGAGGTTAAGACGGCGTTATTAGAAATTTAAACACGGATTGCAATGCTGCTAGCTCTTCTTGACAAAGCGCGGTGCTCGCTTCCATTTACACCTCCAAGAGTCAGACGTGCGAATGTACCGTGAGCCGCGGTACTTTGCGAGATTACCTGCTGTGCACGGTCTGTCTTCTGAAGACACGGTTCTAAGCACTTTCGTGAGATTACGCTCGTTTTTGAGAAATTGTGAAAAATATTTTTTTTAAGGAATGAGAAAAATTTTAATTAGGAAGGTAATGATTTATCTTGATGAAAGATAGTAATTTATCTTAGAGTTAAGTAAGTAATTAGTTAAGTAAGTAAATTAATAAAGCAATATAAAATTATTTTAAATAAGATTATTGTCTTGCAATACCAGTAGTATATCTATTGAAAATTTTATCCATCATAAATTTTTATGAAACTTAAACAAACAAATTAAATAAACAAATTTATCGGTCCAACAACATAACACCAACAGTAAATCTACCATTATCCAATAACCTAAAATTCACAAACCGGTCACTTACAAGAACCGCCTAACCTCATCCCCTAACCAATATCCCAACGCATAAATACCTCCAACCTCCAGGCTAACCTCCGCAACGATAACCCAGCGAACCAAGCGCAACGTCCACCGGTGTACACGTTACACTCGTAATCCAATTACATAAGCACTCAGTCTTGCGCTCACTGCACGCGCTCTCACTGCAGTACATGCGACTGCGGCACGTCTTCGTTGCCCTGGCTTCCTCGAAGTTCCCGGCACAGACTCAACAATCTCTCTGTGCTGTATGTACATATACGCGCGAATTAAGGTCGCACGGCTATAGTCGTTCGGCCGCGAAGATAAATTAGCAGGCGAGGTGCCACGGCGGAATTAATCCGCTGACGTCCGGTCTGGCAGCTGTGGCGCTAGCTTATTCTGCGGCTGCAGTTCTAAATATCCGCCCGCGCGTCCGTGGACGAGATATTTATTAATATTCGGAGCGATCGATGAAATAATAATTTCGAAGGGGGTGGAGGCGTTGTCTGCTTAATCAGCCGGGTTTAATTAGACTTAATTGGACCGCGAGCGGCGTACACGCGCATTTGTGTAATCTGATTTTGATTAATATCGGTGGTGTGATGCGCGACTGTGGTTTGGGATGGTGAGTTTTCGGCCTAGATGCGCAAATGGGATTTTAAACTTTCATGTTTTGCCTGGGGGTTGACTAGTGTGATAATGACGACGCGGGATGAAGGATAGGATTGACGGGAGAGTAGTGTGATTTTGATTTGAATGATGGGTTGTTTGTTTATAAAAGGATTTTACAGGGTTTTGTATTAGATTAAGGTTTAAGATTTTACTTTGATTAAATTTTATTTCATAAGTTTTGACTTGATTCGCAGTGATTTTTGGAAACTTTAATAAGTACTTAGAATTTCAAGTCGGATAATTAGTGAAGACAGTCCTATTGACATGCATTGTTCATGGGCTATTGTGTACAAGTAGTAATGGACTAAACGTGTAATTAAGAACGAAGCATCAGCTCTAGGCAAATGGATTATACAATCGCTTTGTTCAATAGTAATAGTGTATGATACATTATGTTTTAAAAATAGATATCAATGAAAGTATCACGCTACTTACTTTATATAACAACTTGTAGAATAGTTAATTTATTTGTGCATTTATAACACAAATATTTGCAACCACACAAATAATTACAAAAAGCCCAATTCGCACCTTAAACATTTCCAATCCTCATAATGTCAACTACACACGCTCCATTAATTCATAAATCCCCACAAGACAGATCAAAGTAGATACCACCGACCGATCAGAACAATTACAACCCAAGAAATTAACCAAACCACTTCCAGAAATTTAGTCTAAAGCGTCTCCCCTCAAGCTCCCCTCACAGTCGATTCAATGCAGCTTGACTCTCGTTGACGCCGACGTCAGAAACGCGACGCGCTAGGCATCACCACGTGGCACATATACATAAACCTTTCAGGAGCATGCTCGGGTCGAGCTACAGGAACAAATCGGCCGTGCCAAGAATGGCTCGAGACTAGCGCTCGGATTATCTGGATGATTTTCGCCTACGACGGGAGATGATGGTAATTGCGTGAATTATGTTTATGTACGCTGAGCCAACGGTTGGGTGGAATCGAGGAGGTTGGGAAGACTTTAGAACGGTGTTTTGATAGAGGTAGGTGTGGTGATTAGAGGAAAAGATTTATCTTGATTGATATGATATGCTTATTGACTTCAAGGATATATTTTTTATGAAAGTAATTAAATTCTTTTTTTTTTCTTTAATGCATTATTAAAATGCTGTTTGCGATTGAGATTTGTTTGGAAAAAATAAAATTTATTTTAAACCTACTATATAATTTATGGGAGATCAAGACGATATATGCATATAGACTTTTTTTTTTAAATAGTATGGACATTACCTTTATACATACTTTGGATAAAATTTATATTTTTATATTTATCCGTTTAGAAGATTTAGAGTTTCAAAAATTACTTGAAAACATTTTTTATAAATTGAAGGCTTTGTTTATAAGGAAAATACGTTTTTGAATTACGAGTGCAGGAAAATAGTATGTACATAGCTATTATAAACGTGTATAATATGCAGCCTTGAGCAAATGTCAGAATAAGATTTAATCAACTAATTAACTTGTTTGTTTTCATAATCTAGAGTTTTTAATACAAATTTAGACTCTTTATACTTTCATAAACAGGAAAAACCAAATATAAATTTTATAATTTTAAAAATCAACTGAAAATCCTATTTTTAAAACGCATTGATAATTTCAACAAATCTTTACTAAAAAATGCAAGCATAAAGGATATAAATTAAGTGAATAATATTCACAATAAATAATGTATTTGGATCGGACAATTTATTATTAACATTTTATTATCAGTAATTTATTTAAAGTACCAGAGGTATTAACACATTAAATAAACTTTTTCCGGGCAAATGGATAACAAAGCGAATAATACTACACAGTTAAGAATACGTTTTCCTCCTAACAGTTTGAAAAAGCTTTTGTATATAAACTGACTCATTCCCGTATAGCAAGCTCATCGATTATACCTTTCAGTTATTGTAGGAAGAAATTCTTAGCTAAATTGAACACAATGTTTAAGAATACTGTTTTTGGTAAGTGATGAAATTTTTTATAACCAAGTTTCTTCTACTATTTCCCTTCAGAATTTTGCTAAATTACTATATATTTTTATTTTTTATAGTGCTTTTAGTTTGTATTATAATGATAAGTTTCTACGTCACTGTAACTGTTGCTGCTTGCGATTGTTTTTGGACAGAAGAAGTAGATCCCGTTTGTGGAAGTGATGGGAAAACTTATGACAACCCTGGAAGACTGGCGTGCTATAATAAATGCGAAAAACCTGCTAAACGTAAGTAATTTCTTATAAAAATAGTTAACTATCAATATTTTCAAGCCCGCATTTCAATCAAGTCAAGTAAAAAAAATTGAATTTTATTAAACAGTGTTTCAGATAATTTTAATTTTTCGATTTTTTTTGTATTGTACGAAGAAGGGATTATTGAATTTTGTAACTTAAAAAAAAGCTTTAATTATTACTTTAGTTTAATTTGATTTTTTGAGGGTACTCGAAATTCGATAATGTTTTACAATGTGTTAATTTAAAAAAAATAATATTACGAATAATTTCTTCTTTTGTTTCAGCTGTTACAATTGTCCATAAAGGACCTTGTAAATAAATTAACATACGATATTGATATTAATAAAAGAGAACTTTATATATGTCCTATTTTTCTATAAAATTTGAAATAAACTATATAAAAAATATATATCAGATTTTTTTTACTTAACATCAATACATAATACATTGAGCAAAATATAGTTGAAACTAGTAAAAAAAGTTTATGTCTTCTATATATTTAGATTATTTTATTTTAAAAATTAGATTAAGAATAGCCTCCATCCAAATCCTGCACTTACTATGTGTTTCTCACACTTGGCATTCACACACGATACTTTAGGTAATGTTTCTAGTCCCCGAGAACAATGCGTACTACGTAATATTGTTATTGAATATATCGATTTAAAATTTTGGGGCTTGATGAACAAAAAAATGTGCAGAACTATTTTTTTGTGTGTATAATTATTGACAGTCGAATAATTATGTATTTTGCAGATAAACTTATATCATTGTAACTATTAATATATACGTGTTATTTAAAAATTGGGTCTTAATGTCTCAAGCATATTCCGTACAATAATTTTTATAATTATCAATATGATTATAAAGATATGCATACAAATGTATCGGATCTCTAATATGTTACATGAAAAGGAAAATTAAATTTTTATAAATAATTTCTTTTTTACTATATAATTTTTATTACTACTGACAAATATTATTTATAATATTAGATTTCAAGACGGGTTAGGAAGAAAATGATTATTTAACTTCTGAAACGTTTTTCGCCTGTGGCAAGCAAGGTAAAATATCTTGGAAAGTAAATGTACACTTTATAAAAGATTATTAAAATTTATTTTATATTATCAAGCCAAATAATCATGTTAAACATGTAATTTTAAGGTAATAATAGTGTTAAAATATTTAAAGTAATAATTATTGTTACTTTTATTTTTATTGTAAATTGAGATCACTGCATTTATTAATTATTTTCATTCGAAAATTTAAAAATCATAATAAGGAGAACTCTTATACAAAAAAATTTGCAAAAAGCAAAAAATTGTTTTCTTATTTAATTAAAAACTTTTATTTTCAAACTCTGTTAAAATTCGTTGCTAAATATTTGAACATCACTACGCTTCTAAAAGAGAAATGTTTAAAAAAGGCAAAATAACTCTCACATGGCTAAATGAAATTCGCGAAATCGTGAATTTCATTAGCTTATTAAATAAATCACTGTTCAAAATAGCAAGTTAATGAGCAAATAGTCAACACTATTATAATTCTATATTTCCTCATATTCTTTCCTCTTAATGTTTTCAAAAAGATCACTGCGCGTGTGATGCGCGTCATCTTATAATCTTACATCTCGTAATCTTATCTTACCGAGAAAATTCGTATATAAAATACCACCCGGTTGAATCTAAGCTAGTTTTATTCTGTTGATTAACCGGAGTGAACCTTTTACAATGTTTAAGATTGTGATTCTTGGTAGTAAGTAATTTTTAATTTCAAATTTGTTGCAATTTTATACACCTGAATACAACTCTCTTAATTTAACTGTAATTTTCGGAAAATCTTTTAGTGCTGTTGGTTTGCGCCATGCTGATAAGTCAGCAGGGAATCGCAGAAGCAAAACAGGGCTGCCCTTGTTTTACCATAGAAATTTATGACCCAGTTTGCGGAAGTAACGGACATACTTACCCTAGCAATGCCAAGCTGGGATGTTATAATAAATGCGAAAATCGCGGACGACGTGAGTATTAACATCATAATAATAAAATTAAATAATAACAAATCTTTAAAAACTATTAAATTACTGAGTTATTAAACTACCTTTTAACATATTTAATTTCAATATTTTTTTAAATGTCAACTGTTTATGTAATATAACCGAATGAGGTCTACATTAACTACTATTATTTGTATATTTTTTATTATAATTTATATTTTTTTAATAAAATATCATTCGTATTAAAAATTTATTTTGCTTTTCATTATTGAATGAAATTAGATTAATTTGGTTACTACTAGTGTTTTAATACAATATAATTAAAAATATTATAAAAAAATTATGTTTTTGTCTCATTTTAAAATTTTATTTTTCAGCCGTGACGGTCGTTCATAAAGGAAAATGCTAATGAGAGATTATTACGCGATTACTCTTTTCCTCGAAATAGAAATACAATTTTCTTAAGTTATTTATTGTATTATTTTTCTAAGATGTCATAGAAATAAAGTTTAAATATTTATAAAAAATATATAATTTTGTATTATTATTAATCATTAAAAACTTATTGCAAATTTAAAGCACCGAAAATTTAAATAAATTTATTTGTATAATAAATAAATAATACATGATTCAGAGCCGTAAGATGTATGATGACAACTCGAAATTCTAAGTATCACTAAAAAAGTAATGTATGCAGTGATTAAGCAAGCTTCTTCCATTACCTCGGTAATAAAATAATTGATGTGCTCTATACGCATCGCATTCTTTAAAAGTCGACGCGCAACGAGATTCATCGCATTTTATCTCAATTTGACTAAAAGCCGATCGGTTTAAACGCCTCTTCTGAGCTTTTATCAAAAGTCTGTTATTGTCGCTTTACCTGTCAATTTTAAAATTAATTAAAGATTATTGCAATTCTCTTGTTGACGTTAACAACCTACCGTTTTAACTACATTTTGGAGTTTGAAAACGACGGCAAAGCCGTTTTATAACAATGAAAAATATGGGAATATGGTTGACATCAAAAGGATAATAAAGTTGTTAGCGGAAACAATGGCTTGTTGTAACTATCTCGTTCACGCTTAGCGCGTTTACGCCGATCTGACACGTCATCAGCAAGGTCTACTGCAAACTTGCTGCAACAATGACGTAAACGAAAATTGAAAACGATATTAGTCTTTTTTAAACTATCACTGTGGCGTATTATTTATAGAATATTAAACCTTTGTAAGTATAACTCATGACTACAATAAAAGCCCTGGAATGAAGAAAAATAAAACTAGCGAAATCTATTCTAAAATCAAAAAAGAAAACTCAATTTAAACTCTATCAAAAACGAAGCTGTTTAGAATCTGCTTCCCCCCGTGTAAGTCAAACAGACTCGCATCTAATAAAACTACTCTCAGTACTCTCGCAAAAACGTCTCTCTCACCCTATCAGCAAGCAAACTCTCTCAAAGGCGTGTCGCGCCCGGCGCGTCTTAAGAGCGAGCGAGCGAGCGAGAGAGAGAGAGAGAGAGAGAGAGAGAGAGAAAGGAGCAAGGAGAGCTGTCGAGCCGAAAATTCGTGCTAATAAATTCTGCCTGGAGAGAAGCTCGCAGACTTGGGACTAAAAGCTCTCGCGGCATTGTTTACAGAGGTGCGCGCAGCTTGGGCGCCCGGCAGGCAGAGCGCAGTGACAGACTAATACCGAGAGGTGGCGGGAACGAACCCTCTGGGCATTCGGCGCCAAAATAGTTTCAATAGAATGTTAGTCTAATGAAACGGGGCCCGGAGTAGGAGACGGCAGGGGAGCGAGTGAGAGAGCTTGCATAGCAGCAGGTGGAATTACGTATGTATGAGTGCGGTAGGTGTAATCGAATGAAATTTCCCCTCCGGTTGCCAGTGGCAAGTTGGGACTGCTTTCTTGCGCTGAGAGGTGAGATCTTGAGAGAGCGAGAGAATGAGCTTGTTTTTCGTGTCTTGGCTCGTTGTGGCTGCAGGAGTGTTTGAAGTTTTGGGCGATGATGAGAAGAAGTTAGGCGTGGCTGTGTGATGGCTGTTTCGAGGTGGGTTGATAAGATTTGTTGCTTGATTGTTTGCGTTTTTGTTTTGAATGATGAAACTAGTTGCAAATGAAAATGAGACCGAATAAACGTTTTAACTTTACTATTTGTCAAAATTTATCATAGTCTGTATGATTTATCATATTCATTTGAATTTAATGTAAAGTATTTTTTTTTAAAGATTTCAATTTGGAGTAGTAAGAAGAAGATTGAGTAGAAGATAGAGTTTGTTTTACTGAAATTCACTCACGGTGAATAATTTGCTTTTATTTTTACATTTAAACATTTTTGAAATCTAAATTATAAAATGACTATGAAACAGTTGAATAATTTGCTTTTATTTTTACATTCAAACATTTTTGAAATCTAAATTATAAAATGACTATGAAACAGTTACTTTTCAAATAAATTTACTTAAATCCAAATACAAAACAATTTTCTCGTAATTCCCATTGATGCATCTCTTTCAACAAATCCATCTAGAACCGATCTCTCAAAATTAAACTCTCCCTATCTACAGTAAAAAAATCAAACCTCCAAAGAATCGAACTGATCTAAAATTAGTGGATAAGAAATCACACTGGCCCGTACGGCATGGAAAACAGATGAATCCATTGCCGAAAAAGATTACGTTGTAGTCTCCTTATGTACTACCCTCGCTGGCCGGCACGTCAAGACTTAATCCAAGGTAAATTGGATTTTTCAGCGCGTTTTCTTCTCTCTTTCTATATATACGAGCGTGGAGCCCTTTAACTCGGCGCTGTATAACTATGTCTCGACTCGGGATTAGGAGGCAGAGAATCGCGACGATTTTGCGGAACGCTCAGTCACCGTCGGCTCCATTAGTCTTCAGCGAGCGTTGACTGTTGGTATATTAATGTTGAACTGGCTGTGGTAGAGCTGACAGGGGTTATTTGCGACAATCTGAGGATTTCGCGGAGGATTATTTGTTTGACTTAGGGTGGTTATTGTGGAGAGATTATTTGTTATGATTTGTTGTATTGATGTGGATTTATTGATGTCTTGAAAAATGTTGAATTGTACGTTTTTAATGTTGGATTTGATAAATGAAAATTTATTTTATTCTTAAATGACAATGATTGTCTTGAGATTACAAGAAATATATGCAACTTTTGCTAAATATTTTCTTTAAATGTATAGTAATTAATTGCTAACAAAGCTAAAGTAATAGTAATTACGTAATCTTTTCTATAAATCATTCAAAACGAACATTTATTAAGTAATAAAATGATGTACAGAATAATATTTTTAAATCTACTCCACTGAATCTGAAACAATCCATGTTTTTGCAATGCTTCTTCTATCCTTTCACTTCTCAGCGCCTCAATTAGTCTAATCGTGAAAGCAGTGATAAACATTAACTTTCAATATAGATATATTTTTAAAAGCTTGCATCTAGCCCAACCTATCCTTCCACGAATAAACATAACTTCCCACTCAAATAACCCTTCGAACACCATAACCAAGCATTCCAAATCTAAAAATCACATCTCACTCTCAATAAATCCCAGCCCCACCACTCCCTTACCACGCGACTCAGCACGCGAGAGACCGGGGCAAGTCCCGGCGCATCTCGCATCAGCAAAACACAAAGTGGAGAAACTCCGCTGGCTCTTATACCTCCCGCGCTCACCAGCCACGCCTATTTTATGCGATCGGAGGCAAAAATACGCTCGCTCCTCTCTCGCCCCGGGAGCGAGCGAGGAAAAAGCCAGATTTCACTGCTCGAGGGAAGAGGGAAAAGGACGACGTCGCGCGATTCCCGACGCGATACACGACTCGGGAGTGTATATATAAACGGGGGGACTAGTGACGCTTAAGTATCCCAATTTCGCTCGCGGAGATGCTTATGGCTCCCCTTTGCTCGGCGTCTTTTTTGCGTTTGGCACGGGAAAGGGCTGTTCATTCGGCGTCTGGAGAGAAGGATGGGTTTGATAGTAGGGAAAAGTCGAAAGAGGTGTTTAATTGAGGGTACTAATTACGGAGGGATGCTTATTTATGTTCGTTTTGGCGGAGGGCTGCGCTCTTTTTTGAGGGTTTAGGTGGAACTAGCCTTGATTTGTGATCCTTCGGTCTCTGGAAGCGAATTTCTCGTGAACGAATAAATTAGAAGGCATTTTATAGCAATTTATGGAATGGAGCATTAAACTCGTTTAGTGCAATAAACTGCCGAATCTATAAAAAATTTTCAACCTACGAGAACTACACTCTAATACTCCCAACCCATCTCACATTTCCCATCATCCTTCCTCTTTCCACATCACTCTCGCAGCCTTCACGAAACCCTCTAAGCTAATTATCAAATTAAACCATCTCCAGCAGCTTCACACTCGCTCCTAGCCTGCAGTATCGCTCAGGCAATCAAAGGCGCGGCTAATGTCTGCCTATTAGCGACTATACGAGGAGAGCGCGAGACAGTGCGCGCCTTGCGGTTCAGACCACTTGCTGAGAAGCGCGTCTATATAGGCCCCGCAGCTCGCGCGAGCCTCGAGTGGAATCGACAGTCTGCTCGGGAGCTCCTGGAAATGGACGGAACGAAGAGAGAGAGAGCCCGAGGCTCGAGAAGTAGAGAGGAGGTTATTGTCCTTGCGATGGGGTGTCGCCGAATACATCGAGGGGGACTTTTCGATCTTTTGTCGGGCGAGATTGATCCGAGGCTTGGTATTGCGTTAGGAGTTTCGGGCTGGAGAGAGGGATTACTTTTTTTCGTCTGGGAATTTCTCGGAGATCGGCAGCTTTAGAGGCGAATGATAGGTGTAATGGACTTGGCGTCGTTTGGATTCTTTTTGTGGTAATCAAAGACTTTTTTTAAAGATTGAATTTTTAAAAAATTTTGTCATACAAGAAACAAGTGATTGAAACTGTAAATGTACGAAGAGGGACGAAAATTCGATCGACCATCAAACTTCCTATTAAAAATACATCAACCACATTTCCTTTAATTAAAAACAACATTATCAAGCCCTGACATCCCCTAATTAAGTCTCTCCCAACCCAACCGAAGAGCCACCTCTCCATCGAACTATCCCTCTGTGTGCCGCGAATTCCAGCTCTCCCTCGCCAGCCGAGCAATAAAAAACCTCGCGCTCCCGGCGTAAGCCGATGCCGAAAGAAAAGGCAGCCGACGTTAATGAGAATATAATATCTCCATAAATTGCTCCATCTTTCTCTCTCTCTCTCTCGCGCAAAATAAACGGTAAAACTCTTTTTCCTCTGTCTAGCCGGCAACGGCTTTGTGTATTCCGCAGCTTGTAAGATGAGGGAGAAGCGGATACGCAGCTTCAAATTAAAGTAATAAAGATAGTACTTTAGTGAGCGTCGCTGTTTTCTATTGCCGCGGCGCCCGGGGATCAGAGAGGAAACGAGCTGCGCGCGCGGCTGCATTTGGCTGGCTGGAGTGGCTGTGAATCTTTTGATGTTATTGTTAGGCGAGGGTGCTGATTTTTTATGCGCTTGATTGTCGATTTTAATTGTAGGAATGATTATGTGACGGCTTAGCGGGAATTTTTATTATAGGTTTTTTATGTGCTTTTTTGAATTTTTTTAAATTTACGTAATGAATTTGCTAACGATTCTTTTTGGTATTCGAAATATTTGAAAGTAGGGATAAGTCTGCGCGGTGGAGTAGCAAACTTCAGTCATGTTTTTGGCAGCATGATGGCAAAATTAAAGTACAACATTTTCGGACCCTAATATCAAAATTTTAACTGAAATATTTACAAAATTAGTAACTTTATAACAGTAATTTATCACATGACACAACAGTAAACAAAAAAATACAAAAACAATGTCTTCGTTAATCATCGCCCACGACTCACACATCTTAATGCTAGACTTCGTTGTAGATAAGGTTAGTTTGCATTGTTTTTGCGCTTTCTTTACTTCATTTGGCAAAGTTAAAATTAGGAAGTTTCTTATATTTACGAGACTCTCAAAAGGTATTTTAAAACGAATCAATAAACTATAAATATGTATTTTACAGTTATGGGTACCAAGCAAAAGTCCGTTCGATACAGTCGTAATGAGCAAATTCATCGTGAGTTTTCGCTTCGTCGATGAGGAGTGGATCGATGTCACGCCGAATCGACTCGATTATAGGTATGATTGGAAAATTTGATATAAATATAATATATTTGAAAAATATTGAAAAATTACAGTTTTAATTTCCTACTTTCGAACTGCAAGCGGTTACTGAATTATCAATTAGCGTAGGTACAAGAACTGATTCAGTTATTTTGGATGAATATTAATAATCCAATCGCGATCGAAAGAGAGTGGATAAGCTTACATAATTATCGAATTTTCATTAAAATTTTATTATTTTAATATACCGAATGAAAATGTTAAAAAAGAGGTAAATGTGACATTAAATATTAAAATACCTTTGGAATTATTGAAAGTTAAAAAAGACATTAAATTTTCAAATTCCTTGTCAAAGTAAATTATTTATGATTTAAAAAAAAAAAATTAAAAAATTTGATTTATCTATAAAATTCTCCTATAAATTATAAATGCATTCAAAACAAATGTAAATTGAATTCAATAATGGGATTATCTGATTTTTAAAATTGAATTAAAAGAAATTCTAACACATATATTCATTAAAACAATTATTTTAAAACAAACTAAATTTTATATAATCAACTCAAAACCAAATTACCCACCACTGAATCCAAACTAAACCCAACCACCAGAATCTACAAAGGTGGCTCTAGCCTACCGCAGCAGCTCTTCCACGGCGGCAAATCCGTCGTCGTCTCCTTGCCATCCGAAACGTTCGCCTGTGAATCCAGCGGCATGGCCATCGACGTCCAAGCGCGACGCGAGATCTCGCCCTACTTTGAGACAGACCAGCACAGGATCGAACTTGGCGGCGGCGTCGTCATCATCGACGAGCTATTTAACGGCATCTGCACCGAGCTTAACTGGCGCAAGGAGCTCGGCGAGCATTACAAGCTCATCCACCAACGCGATCCCATTTCGAGGTTGATTAGTTATTTTGATTGGGGGAGGCTTTGAGTGACTTCTTTTTTTGGGTTGGGAGAATTGAAGAAGTTTGAGGAGAGGGGATTTGGAGGATAGAGAACTTTTTTAATTTGATTTTTGAAGAGTTCGGGGAAGGTAGGGGCGGGATGGGTATTTCAAAAAAGCTATGAATAGTTAATTAAAGTTATCCGAGTTTAACTGAATATAGCTGAATTATTTTTCATTCGTGAATATTATAAAGAATAACCTTCCGAGTCGCATTCTGACTAATTCAATAAATTTCAGTAATAATTTTCTTTTATAAAATCTATAAAATCCTTCGAATACTTTCGTAAAAATAAAAAGCTCGAGTAAACCCTGCCATTTCGAACCCTCTCCATTAATTCAGCCTTCACCATACTCAAAACAATCTTCTCCCATCCCAGATCCTTAAAATGCGTCTACCCGCTGCTGGACGAAGCTTGCGAGCCGACCGACTGCCAGCTGGAGCTCTACCTCCGTCTCAGCCACCTCGGCGACAGCGTCGTCACCGAGATAGACCGACCGTCTTACAAGCCCCAGAGCCACTTCTACGCTCAAGAAGAAACGAATCTAACCAATGCATACGAATGCCAGGAACTTGCCGATCTCGAGGCCATACCGACCGGCAAGACGGCGCCGTTCTCGCTGATTCGCGACCGCTGCGAGCTGGAGTGCGTCTGCACGGACTCGCAGAAGCGGCTGCTGGAGCTGGCCAATCTGATGAAGGACCAGGGCACAGGCACGGACACCGACAAGGACAAGAAGAAGAAAAAGAAGAAGAAGAAGCCGGGCAAAGACGAAGGCACGAGTATGGTTACGGAACTGGAGGACAAGAGCGTCGGCACGCCGACTCTCAAGACACAGTCAGGTGAGACTTTGTTTTCAATGATTGAGCCGTTGTGGGAAAAAATGAGTGTGCTCGTTATGCGCTAACTGATTTTGTTTCGACGTGCGTCTTACAGAGATATCAAGAAAGCCGAAGATGTCGATGGCCAATCTGATGGGCCTGCTGAAGAGGCAACGACGCGGTGGCGGCATTTCAGTGGGTTACGTCGACAAAGACAGACCGTGCGAGCCAGTATGCGAACCTTGTGTGCCTTGTATACCGGTCTGCATAGTCGGCCCCTGCGAGCCGGATCCTTGCTGTCCCTCGCCGGTGTCCTGTGTGACCCAGACCACCGTTTGCTGCTACGAATAGGACTGTCTACGATATGTGTGATGTTTTTGGGTTGTAATAGAGATACGTCTTTTTGGAAAAGCTCAAATTTCATGGAAACAATAAAAAGAGTAAAGGTATTGAAATGTGGTGGTTGTTTTTATCGGAGTATATTATTATTACAAAGCGCATATCATTAATAATAACAAAGTAGTATATAATTTTGTATGTGATTTCCCGAGATAACTAATTAAGTCCATTTTTCATTTTTTCGGGAGATTAATGTTTTAATATTTATACGCTCCCCAGGTAGGAGAAACGGAATTAAAACATCACACTTAGCTAATTCATTACGGCCCTAAATACACATATAATCATGGTCATAATTTTAGGATACACTTTTCTCTTGCTGTAAACTAGTAATATGTACAAGTTATACTAAAAGCTGAGGAATTAAATCAACATTTGACTTATCACCCATACCTGCTTTCAATGTTTATTTTTATATAACTAATAACAAAAACGGTATTATGAAGTAAAGGAAATCAACAAACATTATTTATTTGACAAGAGTTAAATTTAAAATTAATATCCCGAGGAACAGAATATACTCAGGCTCCAACTAGTTTTTTAAAGCTATTTTATTTAAGATAAATATTTAATTTTTGTACATGTATTTAACAAAGAAATGAAAAATAATTATTTCGTAGGAAAAAAATATTTTCGATTTTGGTTTAAAAGTCATATTTATAAACGATTACCAAAATTTATATGCGCTTCTATGTAAATGTAGACGTACTGCAGCATTACGTGACGTCATACGTTAACGCGTTTCGATATTTGAAACGTCATGTGTTGTTTTTATCAGTTATTATTAGCTTTCACTTTTGTTTTATCAAATAAGAACGTAATTGATATGGATTTATACTCTGTAGTGTGAACGTCGCTCTCGAAATAATATGCAATAGCGTAGGTTGGAGCCGTTTTTTAATTACTGATCGTTTCTTATAATTAAATTGAAAATATTTTCGTCATCGTAATGAGATTATGAGCATAATGATCGTCTATGCTGCGGACATTGAATTCGTAACGATGATACTACTTAATTATTTTGACATAAACTATTTCAAGAAGAAACTAAAAATAATTTATAAAATTATCCGATTATTACTTTATTTAAAATATTTAGTTAGGGTTTTTACTTTATTACTTAATTTTATTTATTTAATTAATTTAATTCTTTTTCTATTTAAATTTAATTTTTAATAAAAAAGTATTTCTGTGAATGTGAATTGTAATTTCAGCTCTATATTTCTACGAATTTGAAATATTAAATTTCAAAACTGGCAACAAGATATGAATAATCTAAATTTACGTTTGAATATGTAACATAATATTTATTGTATTGCTCTCATTTTTCAACAAATTTAATCAGAAACCTAATCTACGAATCACCACACATTCAAATAAAAAGACAACAACCAAATCTAACGCCTCTACCTTGTCTACCAAACATTCAAAACCAAAAGCAATCCTCAAAACTCAAAAAAAGTCCACAACACCCGGCAACACCTCATATTCACATCACAACATTACCTCTATCTCCCCAGCTCCCAGAAACGCTCTTCTTCCTCCCTCTAGCTACGTGATTCTCGCGCAGACGACACACGCTCGTACAATAACCGATTTTCGCCCGCGGACAGCATTGGCATTCACGACTCGTGCGCTCCTTTCCCGCCTTGAAATTCATAAGATCGAGCCTTTCTCCGCCGTCCTTTTTGCACTCTCGTAACGCTCTAACCCGCCGGAATATCCCGGACGTGAAAATCTGGCAGCGTGCCTCAGTTAGAGCAAAGCTGCCTCTCTTTCTCCCTATCGTAGACGTTTTGCAGCTGTGGAAGTGGACTCGAGTGATTGCGCGCGCTCGGTTGGGCGCGACGAAGACGAAGTGCGTGCGTACAGAGGAGGAGGTGGATTTGGGAAAAGGGAATTTTTGATATGTTGTGAATTAGTGAAGCGTTTGAGTTGTGCTGGTTTATTTTGAGGGATGCGAAAGGGTGACTTTACTTTGAGAGCGAGTGAGAGGATCGGATTAAATAATTTAAAGTTTGTTTTATGCATC
>JAPYZA010003986.1:0-14168 GCA_030522685.1 Eupelmus azureus | reverse complement strand
GTAAATATAGCGAGGCTTTTCATTTATTTACGAGTTATAAGGATGAAATTGCGCTTGTACGTGCGTATGCGCATCTTTATTCTAATGGGGATAATTGAGTTGCTTGTAACTATTTTGCCTGGGTAATTGGTCGGTAGGATTGGCTTTTTATTCGCGGTGGTGTCTGACGGGGGATGGGAGAGTTACTATTTTATGTGTTATAATTACGGCGCTGTATATCAAGTCGTCGTATTTCGGTATTTTTTTTGGGTGAGTTTATGACTAATGGCGCAATTACTGTAGTACTAGAATGTAAATAAAGTTAATTTACGTTATTGATATCGGATAATTTTTTTATTGTACGGGGCAAGGATTACTTTTAGACGTTTTTTTAAATTCTGCTCTTAAGATAAAATTAATATGTTGTACGTAGAAGATCAATAAATTCATTTTCAAATAAATTTTTTTTAAAAGTTTAATGTTTGTAATTCATGCTTTTTCACAATATGAGATTTCTTCGAATAAAGTTTCATAATCTGAAAATTGGTTGGTATAATTTGAGAATATGAGAAATATTTATAAGAAACGTCAATCATATTAAGGTAAATTGGAACGTTTTAATATTAAATGAGAATAAATAGAAGCATATTTTCAAGTTATTTTAAAATTCTTACACGATCTGAATACATATTTAAACAACAGCAATAATGCACTTTATTGATTGGAATATAAATTCAAAATATTTACAAAACTATCATTTAAATACTTTCTAAAAAAAGTATACAAAATAATGTAAAAGGTTCGCTACACATCGGTATTAAATTTCTTGCATGTAAATAAAGATAAATAAAACGTAAAGTCCGTAAACGATATTCTTACAAAAGCATTATGCAACTAAGAGCATACCTCCTTCGAAATTAAACTGTAATATAACCGAGCATAATTACTATCATCCCGGCCCAACAATTACGTAAACCAAACTAATTCGTTACGATAGACAAACACTTCTGAGAGCCCAAAAAACGTCGCATTCCAATTCATCAAAAGCCCGCTAATTACTATCATCAATCGCCAATAATAAACAGCCAGTCCGTCCAATAAAAACTCTCCTCTCAATAATAACCCAGCGCTTAAAAGCCCCAGCATAAAAAAAAGGCGCGACACCCGCAATTAAATCCCATTTCATCCTAGCGAGCGCCGGTGCATCCTTTCTCTTTCTCCCTTCCACCTAGCTGCGAGTCATTCATAAAAATAACGCGCTGCTCTCTCTCGCTCGCTCCCGCGAAGCAAAACGAGCGGGGCTACTATATACACTACTACGGGCGCATGAATGCAGCCCGAGAAAGCTCAATGGTCTCGCGGTTCTCTCTTTTTGCCGCGGCGCGACGCGCTCAGCGGTTTACAGCCTGCAGACTGACTATATAGGAGAGCTGGTGAATGTGAGCGTTGGAGGCTGCGTGGGGCCGAGAAAGTGGAGAGGCTGGCCCGATTGTAGGATAGTGCTCCATTTTACGGAGATTTTTTTTGCGAGGGTGCTTTTTGGGTTTGTTTGGGTTTTTGGGATTTTTGCGATTGACGAAATGGATGTAGGTCTTTTGATTGGTCAAGATGATATTGTAATTTTTAAAACTGTGGAGGGAAATTTCTCTTGTAATATAGTATGGGATAATTTTGGTGAGTATATGTTAGTATGTTTAAGGTGCAGATTGTTAATGATTTTTAATAGCTCTATATTGCACAGAATATGCCTTTCTTACTAAAAATTAAATTAAAATATATAATAATATATTTTGTAATACAAATAATGATCTTTGGTATGTTTTGTCTAAGAAATCGTTTCGATGCAGAAATAAAATTAAAGATTAAAGATTAAAGATAAAATTATAAGAGTAAAAATAACTAATACTGTGCTTGTTAGTAATATTGCAAAACTGTTTAGTTAACATAAAATTGAGCACATATAGTTGGCATAGAATTAGTTGGTCATACATACATATGTATAAAATTTGAGGGAATTAGAAACTACATTATGTACGCTTTTACGGTCTATAAAATCCAAAAATTTTTAACAATCAATATATTGGCTTCAGTAATATAATCACTCGACCTATGTATTCTATGTAATAACTATTTGATATTTTTAGTCTTTCTTTGCATAGCAAATTTTAACTTTAAATTGATACAAAAACTTTTAATATTAAACAAATATTCATTTCAATTGCAGTAAATAATTGGATAAGTATATGGAATACAATAGTTACTAGAAAACTACTCTGATAAACATCTAGATATACCATAATAATTGATAATTAGTGATTAACAGTTTTTGCTGTTCTTCATACAATTACTGAAAAGCAGTACACAATTTGTATCTGTCTACATTTTACAATTATAATTAATCTTGTTACAGAAAATTAAACTTAAACAGTATAAGACAAAAACATCACAAAAACTTTAATTCCTTAAATATTTACATTTTATACAATGTTACTATTCAATGCAAAACCCGCGGCAAAAAGTTTAAATTAAATTAAGAGCACACATTCAAAGGCAAATGTTCGTAAAACTACAGCGTTTGCCCGCAGCTTATTAAGTCTGCGCTTTTTCGCATTTTTTGTGCTTCTTATATACGGAACGCACACGTGCGGCGTATTACCGTGAAGATTTCAATTGCGAGCAGAACAAACATGTAAAAAATTCCATTGCCCCGAGTACACAGACATACGTATACAATAAAAAAGTGAAAGTTAATTGGCCAGAACTATCGCGTGTCGTGGAAACGTTTTTGCGGAAATGTTTGTTATTTTATACTTTATATTAGCCTGTCAAACGCGCTGCATACATATGAATATATACATATAGCAGGTAGCTATATTTTATGTGAAGATTAAAAAAACCAACGTGTTATAAACATTTTTTGGAATTCAGATTTCGAGTGAGGAACTTCGCTAAATCTATGCGCATTTTTAAAGCGAGAATGTAACTGCTTCGTGCGGTTACTCCTTCTTTGTTCCAGTCATTTCGCTGACACTTTAATGGCCTAATGTGTCCGCTATAAATTTGGTCTCATATTTCTCATCAAATATTTTATTAGCTATTTAAAAGCACAATTTTTGTAAAACGATTAGCAATGTAAATTCAAATACGTACAAATAAGATAAAAGGATTAAAAAAGATTTTATAACCTCGCGCTGTGTTATTACGCGTACATCGTTGAAAATTGTAAGCAATTATTGTAAATTAAATCCTAAATCATGTTCTAGGATTTCTAAAATTATTCCAAGTTTACGATTGTTTACAAAAATTACATGCAAATCATCTATAATTCGACTGCTATTGCACCAGCAGTATATAAAATTCAATAACAATAAATCAATTTGCTATTTCTTTTCCATGTTAAAATATTTTTTCAATCTAAATAGTAAATAAGTTTATCACATTTATGACTGCGTTAATAATTCATCGCATTTCAACAACAGGCGTATTGAGAACATCGTAATAATAAAGGAAAATAGGACAGCAAATACAGATCCACAACTATTTAATTAACTTTAAAAGAGCAAACGTTTGTTTAACATTAATTACATGCATAATAATAAGGCAATTCAAATCTTTTCCTGATTAGGTTATTGTTTACACTAAGTTTCAGGAAACTGTCAAAAATAATACGTCTAAACTTCAAAACTACAATTGTTATCAATAGTAAACTTCTGTTTTCCTTATGCCGAGAAGGCCAAAAAACAACAAAAGTTCCAAACCCAACTACTCAATCTCAACGCACAATGCTTAAAAACACACGACGTCGCAGCAACGATTGTCACGTTGCGATTTCGATCTTATGCCCTTGCAACAGCCTCTCAGTGCCGAGCATTATGGAAAGTCAACGTAACGGATCGTCGCGACGTCTACTTTCTGTGTCAGTCGGTGAAGAAGAGAGAAAAAAACGAAGAAGAATAAAGCAACGCAATGCCCGTGCGAATCTCGGTGCGTCAGGCGAACGGCGCTAATGCTATGCAGGCGTGATACGATCTGACGTGGCATCGACCGAATAAATTAAATAAAACGCTATTTGCTTGCCGGCCAGACGGTGGAAGCCGGAAGGAAGGTAATCGCGGAGTTAACGCAGATGTTAAGGAGAAGCGCTTAATGTTGTAGGCTTAAGGAGAATTGGATTTGACATGTAAAATAGCAATGGAGCTGTAATGCATAGTATTAAGGGGAACAATAGCAAGTAGAAAGGAAAGCGAATATCCGCTGAAATTTTTATCACATTTGTGCTGGCAATCTTCATGTAATACGGTAATTTTTTAGATGGATCTCTTTAACCTTGAAAAAGTGTTATAAAGTTTTTATGACATTTTGGTTATTGTCTAATACCTTATCGAGATTCTGATAAGCGCAACGTGAATTTGAACTTTATGCAACAAACGAAATATTCCTTATCGGTCAATTTTTGAAGCTTATCTTAATTACATGTCTGTGTTATAATTTTTTTCTTTTTTTTTCACATGTCAGTTTGACGATCGTATCAGTTTGTCAAATTAGTCTCGCATTCCAAATTTGTTCGCAGATCCTAATTGCGTTATCTGTACGCCACATTAAAAAGTATGGTGACATTTAAATTGGATCCTCGTATCCCTGCGTATTTCTTCATTGGAAGGTTGAGAGACGTTAAATTTTAATGCCGTGAGCAGATGGTGTCTCTACAGAGTTCCATACTTCAAGAAAAACGGGTTAAGATGAAGTATGCCGAAGTTAAGCCTCGAAGTGTAAGTAATTTATGTAAATCGTATAAAATGTAAGCGTTATAAAATACTTGAAGTTTTTATGTACCACACACTTAGCGCGGCTCGGTGTAACGTATAATTCATTCGACGATGAATTAAGCCAATTTTTATTAGACAATTTTATGGTGCCTTTACTACAGAATAATAATTGATAATGAATTTAAACAATTTTATGTTTTGTAGACAGTGAACTGTAAATTGCTATACGAACTTTTAAGCATCATTGAACTTAATAATGTTTTCAATAACAAGTACTAAATTATTATCTAAACGCGAACACATTTGTAATAGAGGAGTTAAAATTTATTTGCCTACAAATAACTATCTATTTTAAGCGCCAAAATGAATTATTCTACTAAGGCTAATTAAAATAAACTTTTACTCTTTGGTTTACACTTTTACATTCTGATCTCCAAGTCCGCCAATTACTTCAAATTCACTAACTTGTCGAGTAATGGCCGCTAATTGCAGGCCACTTTCTCCTGGCAAAAAGTCCGATGACCAGCTGATGTCTGTATCAGAGGATCAAAACAATGCATCGATCCCGCATACCGCACAGAATACCTCAAGGGAATTGCGAATGCCAACTTGAATGCAAAAAGAAGATCAACAAAGCCTGAGCCAGCCGAAAAAGGAATAATGATCGCTGCACTCAGCAAGCCCGCGCGCGGATTAAAAAAATCACGAGCACATCCTGGCAAAATGACGTGGCCGACGCGTCACTCACCCGCAGCCTCAAAGCCAAGAGCCCACGAGAGAACGAGAACCTGCCGCTCGATTTGCTTACTTAGCTGTTATATCCCTTCCGCGAATTAGCCGCTCGCGTCTCTCTCTCCGGCTCTTTCTCGCGCGATTCTCTTTCATCCTCAACGTGTATGAGAGCCTAATGCCCACAGATTCGCCCTTCAACGATGTCTTCTTCTTGCTTCGTTTATTCACCGTCCTCTCTCTCTCTCTCTCTCTTTCTCTCCCGCTCGAGCCGATTAAGATCTTCTTCGGAAGAGGCAAGTACACGTGCTTAGAGAGCATCACGGCAGCAGGACAGAAGTGGCATCGGTGGGGCCGGAAACGATCTTGGTTGAGAATATCGAATTCGAGCTTTCCTTGAAAGGATTACAACTGGAGGGAGGAGTGTACGCGTATACCTGTGCGTCTCGCGCTCTTTCCTTTGTGCCGTGATTTCTGATGTTTTTTTCTGCTGCTTTCTGGCCGTATAGTCGGATTACCTGGTCTGTAAATGGAATCAATTGACAGATGCGAATACCGGTGTGCCGATGGTTTATTTTAGATAGCAGGTATACCTGATCGAGATCGTTAAACTAGCGTTCTGGGATGGTAAGTATTGGGACAGTCTGGTCGGAGACAGGATTCGAGAGGTGAAGAAAAAGAGTTTCGGATTGGTATGATAAATTTGACCTAGAAATCCGATTTATGGCATGTTATACTTGAGCTAATTGAGTGGAAAAAATCGAATAAATATGATGTATAATAAGTGTAGGTAATATACATGTGCGATATAGTAATTAACATTAAGTAGAACTAGTTTGCGCTTTAGTTATAACCTAACAAGTATCAATATATATAGTTATTACTTCACACAAACTGATGTTAATGTTTGAGTAATTAATCTGGACCTAAGTACCTCCGCATTAATAATTCATTCAGTATATAAAAAATTGTTGGATCATCATAAGTACAGATTAATAATACCGCCTTTAAATTCATCAATCACCAAAATCGATTTGAGCGTTAATAATCATTCTGTTACCTTCTCAATCTTCTTTATCTTCATGCAATGAATCATTTTCGTATACCGTCAAAAAGTACAATCTCACTATAAAAAGGGCTCATCAATAAAAAAACCTTTCTTTCAATTTGTACAATTTAATTTAGTCTTTCTTAACTTCTCATTATAAAGTGGTTTCCTGCAATAAAACATCTTACGTACCAACAAATGTAAAACAAGAATATGTAGACAAAATGAACGTCGAGAACAGCCAAGTTATTTAGAACGTTAAATTTAAATGGCCAAATGACATTCCTAGCACATGAGTACTATCTAAACTACCCTTTTCTTGTTTCTCGCTCTATATTAGTAATAACTTGCTCTTAATTAACCGTGCAAATTACTTAAGTAGAAGTTCTTTCTACATCTTAACTAACAAAATATTTTCAGAATGAACTGTCTTTAAATAAATTTACTAGTAAAATGACTATTTGAAGTTAAATGAAATAAAGCCAACTATACTTTTAGCACTTTTCTCTGAAATGATCCATTTTAATAAAACTTCGTATCAATAGCTTATTTCCTCTCAACAATTAATAAAATAAACAAAATTTCACAATTTTCTGTATGCAAACACAATGAATCATGCTTCGCCGTTAAAAGCTCACAACTCCAGTCTCATAAACATTCTTCTCTCAGCAGGTCGAATTCCCGTGGAACTATCAATTTCCAAAGAATGCCCCAAGAATTTCACAAATCTTTTTATCACCATAATTAAGCAATTAGTATAAACAATTAAATTCCGCCGCTCGCCAGGAGCATCGCGAAACCGGGTCACATACCGGCAAATATAGCTCCGCTGAAACAACACAAGCGCCTGCCTCGCCGCGGCAGCATAGGTAACAAGCTTTTTGCTCGCTTCTGCGGCACAAGTCATCGCGAACTTATCCGTCCGTCGTCGCGCGTCCAGCGGCTCTCAAGACTGGCCTTACGTCACGAGTCAGAAATTCACGCAGCTCGTTAGATTTCCACTTTGCCGTGCGACTATAGCCGGCGTCGTCTCAGCGCCTATTACTTATCCCCTGCCTCTCGTTCCAAGAAGCGAATCTTCGCAGGAGTGCTGGCGTTTCGTCTGTGTGTACGTATACACGAGGGGGGAATGCAATCGTCGTCGTTGGGCAGCGTTAAGAATTCAATCGCTCGATCGTTAACGTGTCAAGGCTAGGCTGCACGATTTTGCCTACTTTCTATGCGGCGACGCGCGAATCCTAGGTGCTGCGGCTATTTTTCTCCTTCTTTTCCTCTTTTCACCCGAGCTCTCGCTGCGCGAGTTGCGCAAGACCGCGTGCCTGACGCTCTCCGCACGCTAATCAATTGTCAGCAATTTTCGCGTTTTCCCTCCCTGGATACTTTTTTTTTGTATTTGTGACTGGGAATGGCCATTGGGTCTTGCGAGTTTTTCGTACTTTTCGATGAAATTGTGGGGTTTCTAGCCGAGCGCGTGTGCTTGATGATAATTAGTTTGATAATTAGGAAAATTAAGTTGTTTCCATTTCGTAATGATAAGGCTTCACATTTGTTTTGCAAGGTTCATTCCTGGCAAATAATTTAATTACGGTGTTCTCAAATTTATTACGCCGATGAAACAATGTGTAATGGCTCTCACATTTATTGTAAGAATTATAGCTTTCAAGATGAATGATCAATTATTTTGCGCCATTATAATAAATTAATAATGAAAATCACTTATGAATACATTTTTTTTTTGAAAAAGCATGTGAACGTGAACAGTATCTTGAAAAAAAAACTCACTGAAACTGACTATTCTCTTAAAGTGTCAGTATGACTCAAGACTTTATGAAAAATTAGTCATTCATTGTATCTTTTTAAGCGAATAATAAAAAGCTGTGCATATAAAACAATGACCTGCTGCAATATCCATTTAAGATTTGAAAAAAGAAGTTTCTAGATCACACCAGTTCTAGCAGACTTGCATGAAAATGTGTAAAAATCAATTTTTGCATTTTTAAATGTTTCGAGAATCCGAAAAAGTTATATTAATTTTAAAATTTAAGTATTCACAATATTCTCCATTTTAGTCTCTATTTGCGCGTACTTTTTCCAAACTAGGAAACCTTCCCATTGAAAATTCCCACCATTTTGGACTTCCGTAAATCAGGAACCTTACCAAACCAGCCACCTATCCAAATAAAAAAAAAAAAAAAATTCTTCACCCAACACTATCAGCTTACAAAAACAAGAATCCCAAGCTCGCATCCTAATCAGCTCTAAACACTTCCCAGCGGCGAATCGATCCATCGGCCAAGCGTATCGCATAACACCCTCTACTATTCCCAGTGCGCCTCTAAACACCCACGAAAGACAGAGCCGGAGCCCTGGAAACTCTGGCTTGGAGGAAAACAGCGAGGCGCATTCCGCGATGTCTCGTCTATATTACAGCCGGCCTAATTACGGCTACAGCGCTGTTTTGGCGCACTGTGCGATGGACGACGACGTGTCGCCGCTGCCGCAACGGGCGCGAAATTATACCGGCGCAGATTTATTATTACCGCGGCGCGCGCGGCCGTTATTATCGTTGCCGAGGCGAAAAGTTGATTCATCGCGGGAAATATTTACCTTTCGATAAATACGTTGGCGTCCGCGGTGTGTTTTGGCGGGATCTAGGCCTGCGTTCGAAATATGATACGGGGAGAGGTGTAAAAAAGGGGATGATTAGTGCGCAGGAGCGGAGTAATTATTGCCGTACTAAATGCGTCGAGGTGGCTGCTTTTGATGTTCTGGAATTTATTGGAGATGCTTGGCTACTGGGAGCGAGGGTGTAATTCTGCCTTAATTAAGTTAAACGTACACATTGCGTTTAACTACCGAGACTTTAATGTCGTGAAATTAATCTACTGAACGTTAATCAATTTTCAATGAAAGGTGTAGCTACTTACTCTGGTTACTTGAAAATGCTTAAGCTATTAGAGAGATCGTTACGAATAATGTTATCAATTTATCATTTAAATTGAAGTTAAAACTACATTCGACTTTCAATTCGCGACTTCATCGCGTATTTAATTAGCCTATTTAATCAAACTGAATTCACTTAATGGAACCTATCCATCACTCTCATTAATAACGATATCTATCAAACAATCAATTGACGCTCCTTAATCCACCAAACCACCATTCAAATCCCGACCAAATCCCAGAATCCCAACCATACAAACTATCAAAACCCCACTATAACCCTTCCACACCCATACTCAGCCATCGGCGCCTTTGTGCGCTCGCCTACCGAGAAAGCTCGCTCTATTCTCGTCGCGCATCCTCGGCGTCCTTAATCGCGCGGCGCGTCCGACGCGATAGACTGTGTCGCCTTTTCCGCGTCGTCTGGGCCGCGCGCGCGCGCCGCGTGGGTGGAAATCGCTTCTCTCTCGCTCGCTCTCGGGTGCCGCTTTTATTTAAATCCGAGTCATTTCCCGTCGAGGCGTCGATGGGCGAGGCTCGCGGGATGCTTTCGAATCGATGCGTTCGCTGTATGGTAATCGGGCGGATTTTGGTGAACGGTTGCCGACTGCTAGAAAGGAGTAAGGTTTTGATTTGTCGTAGCGAGTTTAATTAATAGGACCGTGGGTTTGTCTCGGCCGGCGTTATTAATCGCTTAGCAGAACTAGTTTGCATTCCTCGGGTCGGCCTGAGATTACTATCGGACACTTGTTGGTATTTCTTTTTTTCTTCGGCTTCGCGCGTTCCTTCGCGCAAACGAATGCATACGATTAGTCACTTTGGAAAAACCAATTAAAGCCGCGGCTCGCTAATGCTTCCATGAAGTGCAGCTTCGTTCAAAAAATCATACAGACTCAAAAACAGTATTACAGGAAATTACGTTGCACGTTACGTAAGAGATTCATCACTCACGCGTCGACAGAAAAATATGTAAAGAATTAATGGGAAAATAAAGGCCAAGTAGAAACAGACAGGCCAGTCAGCCGCGACGCATCGCACTCCCCACAACCAGCTCAAACGCCTCAAACGCCAAAAAGCCACAGATATAAATCACCGGCCGTCAGCGAAAGCGTCGCGGCGCCTATGCCGCTCGCGCGCTCCGAAAAACGAAAGTACAAGATCGATCGAATCGCGAGGCATGCGCGCATATAGCGGCCCAAGGGCTGGGCGGTGGCCGGCGCACTGCAAATTATCTCGATGGGGTCATTTCTCTCTCTCTCCTCTCTCGGATGATGCATGAGGCCCGAAAAGTGCCCTCGCGGAACCAGTTCCGCGCCGGGCTATCTGCTCCTCCCGATCGCAATTTCAACGTCCGAGGGCATTTCACGCGCCGGAAATCTTAAAGGACTCCTCTCGCGCGGCATTAAAAAGCCCGGGGATTATCTGCCTCTCTCTCTTTTTCGTCCGTGAGGGACCACAAGTGCGCGCGCCCCGAGTCCTGTTTCTTCTCCTTATTCCTTCTCCCGCTCGTTCGTTCGCTTCGTGTGTAATTAAGAATCCTTATCGCCTGGCTCTCCGAGGGAGAGAACCAGTTTCTGGCGGGTTCGCTGTGCTTGCGGTGTCGCTGAGCCGGGATGTGTCCTTTTGCGCGGCGCGTATACTTAATTACTTAATTTCAATTTTTCGCCGCGCCGATTGAAGTGCAAATCGAGCGGCTGATATGCAAAGTCGGGGCTAGGCCGAGCTATTTGCTTTCTTTGAATTTTTTTAGCTGAAAAAACACTGAATAAGAATATAGTCACTTACGTTACGTCTATGGGTGATAAGATTTTTTGTGATCTAACAAGGTTTGCTCGTTCAATTTATAATATGGTAATTTTATAAAATATTCTGTTAATTGTTTTTTGTCGGACAATAAGGTTTCTTTTACATATCAATAGATCAAAAAATATTTTTAGTGTTGAGATCTCATTTAAATAAGTAAACAAATAACGATAATACATTTTAATTTAAAAGTCTGGCTACAAAATTTCCTTTGAATAAATTATCTAATAGCAAGCTAGATAATGATAAGAATAATATTTTGAGTAAAATAACTAATACACAAATGAACAGTTAAGTCAATTAGCCTTGGAGTCGACTTACAGTCTATTTACTTACGGTCTATACGTTTAAAGTTTGACGTAACCCGCGTTTGAAATGAATTTGCAAAGATGGTAGAGTCAACACTTACAAAAGGAAAAACTTATTATAACCTTAACCCATACAACTCAAACTCAAACATGAAACATGAAAGATTTTATTAAAATTAATTAATCAACGATAAGTTTCAATAAAATTATTTACCATATTTTATCTTTATTGTCTGGGAAAATATTCTCCAAAACTTTCCGAAGTATACCTTACGGCGCGTCAAAAAATGTTGACAGCTCTCGTGCCGTAGAATCCAAAATAATCGAATTTTAAGTATATATTACCATACAAAAAATAAAGCCAGCCTTCACGCTCATCGAACTTTCAAAGCCCGAAAAAAATGTTGAAAAGTTACTCCCCAAACACCAATGGCGAGAGTAACCGGGCCGAAATCGCCATTAATTTTATAATAAGCATGAGATAAACATACCTCGCAATCCAGGCGAAAGCGAACAAAAAAGCGCGCAATTTACATAATTATCAAGAAGACCATTCGCGAAAAGACCTACTCGAAAGCTTCGATAATTAAATCTTGTCAAACCCAGAGATCTGTATTCCAAGACCCCATCCCCACCACCAAAATCTTCCCACAAAAAAAAAACGAAAAAAAAATCAAGAACCATCAGCAAAGAAGCTTTCCAAGGCTCGCTTGTCCTGCTCGAATTTCGCGAACTGGCTTCGGCGCGTGCAATCGATACGCGCTCGCGCGCTTACGTGCGTTATTCGCCAATGGGTATCCCGGGCAATAACGGGAAAAGTAAATCGGATCGCGCCTCTCACTCCTGGCCGAGCGAGCTTGCCTGCAAAAAATTCAAATTCCAGCTTGGCTCACAAATGCGCGCGCGAGAGCGCGTGTAAGTGCATTTAGCTGACAAGCATCGCGCAACGAGTAGTGTTTCTAGCTATCCGTTTCAAAAGAGCGGATTCGTGTACGCCGGGCGTTTTTTTTTTTTTATTTTTTATAGTCAGGGTGCCCGGGTCGTTTTATTAGGAGCGGGTCGGCTTTCGGCTGATTGCGATAGTTGCTTTAAGGTTCGATGTTGGGTTTTTAATGATCTTTGGGGGCGAGGCGAGGGATACTTTTTTTGATTAAATGTTTGGCTTTTGAACTTTGGAATGGTTGGCGGAGTGGAGATGGACTAATTTAATTTGGCGCTGCTTCGAAAAGCAATTTGCTCCGCTTGTTGATTTAATTACGTTGGGAGTTTGCTAAGTTATTATGTAACTAGGTAGGAAAATGTCGATTGTCCTCCTTTCATTAAAGAGAGTTGGTAAATTAAAATAATGGAAAAGTACGTGTAATTCTTTATTTTAAATTAAGGCACGCCTTTTTTTATTGATGTTTTCTGGAAACAATGTTTATTCATTTGAACGCTCTATTCTACATCCACTATTCGAGCAAGGGATTCAAAGAAAATTGGAAAAGTTAATTAGATTTAAACCGTTGTCGTAAATCCGATACGACTTCTAATTAAATATTTACTTTGGAATGACGGGTAACATAAATTTGTTTGTAGTCAATTGTACAAATAAATTAATGGCTTATAAAAAATGAACGAAACTTTCATTAAATATGAAAATAAAAATTGTTATAATCTTATAAAAAAACGTTTATTACAGACGACAACCTTAAAAAACTTACCTTCCTACAGTAATAAAAATATAGCAGAGATAATGAAAATATAATTTAATCATTAAAAAATTAATATGAAATACACATATCTTTTATGAATACTCGCATAATATCTCAAGCTAATATTTAATCAAACTGAAGTATAATGTCGATTACATAATTCCAGCCAATCGATTAACTTCTGTTTTCACACTTGAAGTCAAGACCGGTTCGTTATCAATGAACGCGCGTCATACCATACGCGTCGAGGAATATTTAATAGAACTCTGAAAAACTTCTACATCAGCACTATCCAATCAATCGAAAAAATTCGAACGTCTCACACAACTCGAGCAAAAATAGCAACGATAAACCTACAATAAAGTTTAAACACGAGCAAAAAGAAAAAAATCAACTCTCCGTCGACGGCTGCCTTGAAAAATAATCTCTGACGCTGTCCCATTGAATAATAAGGCAATTGCCATTCGGCTCGCGTCACATTCGAGCAAACTTATCGTTCATCTTTGGCCCGTTCCCCTCAAAAACGCATCTTCGAGACAAACGATGCACACTGGCCATTCAGCCACGGCAAGGACTCATCGCGAGTAAATCACTTTAACGAAGTGTACCCGCAGTGTGGATGCGTTACACACGTGCAATGCTCTTTTGCTCGCGCTTATGCTAATAATCCTGGGATTCATTATGAGCGACGAAACAAAGCTGCGTTGTCTAGCTTGGGCTTTATTTGCATAACCTGTCATGCCGAGATGCTAAATTTTCATCCGAGCGCTAGCTGGCTGCGTGGCTGTGGTGTACTGAGAAAGCTGAATTTTTATGGGGACTTAACTGTGCCGTGACAAATGAGGAACTTCCGACTATTTCCTGAAGCTTTTTCTTCGCGATATTTCGATCGTAAAGG
>JAPYZA010003985.1:0-38264 GCA_030522685.1 Eupelmus azureus | reverse complement strand
GATTCTTTATACTTGCCGCGCGAGGATTTTTCAATCTGCTTACTCGGCCGGATAAGCCGAGGAGGTATAGGTTGATGCGCGCGGATGGGCGTGTTGGTTTGGCGGAGAGCGAAATTCGGGAAGATGGAGATGAGTGGGATGGGAGAAATTTGACGGAGCTGCTTTGACGATTGTAAAAGAGGCCTGGCGGTTCGGTGGTGCGGCGTGATTTTAAAAAGTCATTTTTAATTTATTTTTGGGAAGTAATAAGGAGCAGAGAGAAAGGGGATTCCGTTTCGATAACGTTTCGATAGAAGCGAGATAGAAAATTTTATTAAAATTATTATACTTTGTTAGATGATATTTCGATTCCATATTAGATGTAGTAATAAAATTAACATTCGTCAGTATAAACACTTATAGTTCAATACAGTAGATGAAGAAAACCATTTATGCTTATTTTTGACGTAATAAAAGAAAACAGTAAGCCCTCGTCTCAGACTCAACCACTTTTACATCAATATAATGAAGATAAAAGTCAAAAGAAAACAATGCCAATTGATTGGGCAATGAAACATCAATAAAGCATTAAGCGAGCGCCGGCCCTAATGCCTCCCTCGACGCCGAAGGTGTCCGTCAATCTGGCCCGATCATCCTCTCCTTCTTTCTCTGTCTCTTTCTCCCGACAATGCAGCTTATTAGAGGCTACAAATCGAATCCCGGGGGTAACTAAACAGTCGCACAAAAAGAAAAACTCTCGAGGTTCGCTCCGCCCATCGGAAGAGACGCTCTCGACGACACGAGCATAAAGAAGCAAGAGCATTAAGGAGGCCGTTTCGCAGAGAGTAATAATTTGTTTAGCCTTCCACTCTCTCCCTCTCTCTTGTCCCGTAGTTGGGCACGCGAAGAAGCGCGAGAGGAAGATGCCAAGAGGAGGGTTAGTGTGCCGTGGCGGGCAGCGGCAAAGTTTGCATTGTTACGGAATCGAGTGTCGCGCGCGCTGCGCTGACTGCCGACAATTTTAAAGTTTTAATTTGAGTTTGAGGATTCATTAGGGACATTATGCCCCCCCCCCCCCTCTCTCTCTCTCTTGCGAAGTTCAACGGTAGCACGCGAGCTATGCTGCTGCTGGTGCTTCTTCTTCGACTCCCCTCCCCCTTTTCTGTTTGTGAGCGGCCGAAGAACCCTTTCCAAGGATCGGATAATTCCCTGAGCTTTCTTGCTTTCTGTGTGTGTTTCTTTTTAGTTGGTTTGAGTTGCACTGCGCTTCGCGCTAATGATAAATTCTTTCGTTTTACGTATATAAAAAATCTCGTAATTTTCTACGGATGTGATTTTTTTGGCTTTTTTTATTGTTATAGATCATTTTTGCACATTTAAGTAATCTATATTGTCCGCTAAGTTTCTAATACCGCCCAATGTTAGAAACGTTGAATCTTCACTGTTGCAGTCACTTACCACGGGTTTTAGAGTCAACCAGTTCACCAATTTATACCTGGCTGGGCTTCAAATTCTCCTTTAGAGTAGCACTATGGATTACTTATTCAAAAACACTTAAGAAATAATTATTAGACACATTTATGTGCGTAGCATTTACTTGTAAATACACTATCACTAAAATTTTGCACATAAGTGTCTCTAATAATTATTTATTAAGGTTTTTCGAAAAAGTAATCCATAGTGTCTGTAGTGCTACTCTAAAGCAGTATTTTAAGTCCAATCTGGTATAAATTAGTAAACTGGTTGGATCAACAACCCATGGGAAGTGACTACAACAGTAAAAATTCAAGATTTCTAACATTGTGCGGTATTAGAAACTTAGCGGACAATATAGATTACTTAAATATGCAAAAATGATCTATAATATGTACATAGTAAGTACAAAAACTTTGTATTAACCAAAAGTATGTTATACTATTTTTAAAAGTAAAAAATATTTGATTTAGGCTGGGTCCCTTAAGGGTTTATGTTAGAAGGTATAGTAGTATAAAATACTGTTGAGTTAAAAATATTCTTTCAGTTTTGTTTTGAATTTTTTTTTAATTAAACTGGGGCACATGGAATATGCAGGCGATAATTTTTCTTACATCTTTAGAAGAAAAAAAAAATAGAAAACTACGGTATCTTGTCATTAAATATTTTCAGTTTGAAAAGTATATATAAGACAATTTCTTAAAATATTTTATTCTCTTTATCACGTTTTCATATGAATAGTAAACAAGTTACAAGGCTTTTTAACAACGTAAAATAAATAACAGAAGTTACAAATTGATACAAAAAACTTTCAATATTACATCTAATCTTGAAATAAAATGATAAAACATAAAAGTAATAAAATCACATGAAAACTTGAACTATTGATATTATTACATTCAAATCAGCAAATAAAAGGAACAATAATGTTCAAAAATTCCTTATTCCAAAACACAATCGTAAAAACTTTTCGAAAATCCAATGCGCCCGAAGAAAAAGTGATAAAGCCAGCGAAGCCAACAAAAAAGTATAACGAAGCAACTAAAAATTCCCCGGAAAACTACATTAAATTTCGAAAGTTTTCAGAGCGCGCGCAACAGAAAAAATTGCTCTAAACGACCTCAACTCCGGGAAATTCGTTTCGAAAATCCGCACCGAAAGGCTGGCCCCGCCTTTCCGAACGTTATTAATGCGAAAAAGCAAGAAATCCTATTTGAATGGAAATTGTTATTTCTGGGCATAAAGTTTTCCAAGACGCGAGCGCGCGCTGCTGAGCTACCCTCTCCCCAGTCGCGCGGAAGAAAAGTCGAGTGGCTGCTGCTGCTCTCTCTCTCTCTCTCTCTCTCTCTCTCTCTCCTCTTCCTCTCGCGAGAAATGAGAAAGAACGTCGTTAGGGCCGCGATGCGAAGGGCGCGCGACGAGCGCTCTCTCCCTCCCCCTTGGTTTGGATATATATGTATATATACGTACATATATATACACGTATATATGTATGTATATATTTATATATACATATATACATACAGGGGGTGGCAGTAGCAGCAGTAGTAGCAGCGGCGGCGGCAGCAGCGATGGGCGTCGTTAGCAGAGGGGCTTTCTCCGTCGCTGCGTGCGCGCGCGGGGGTAGAGGGGGTGGGATTGTGTATTCAAGATAAACCATTCCCGAGCGCGCTGTCACGTGTGCTGCAGCAGTAGCAGCGGCGGCGTTGGGCCGACCATTTTGCCGAGAGAAAGAGAGAGAAAGAGAGAAACATAATGCGAGAGACAGAGAGACGATGGTGAAATATGGCGCGAGCGAGCGACGGATTACGCGAATGTGCTTGAATGTATTCTCCCAAGTTGTGTGTGTGTATATGTACGCGAATTTCCTTGTAGCTTTGCGCGCGGCTGGCGGAGAATGTTGATTTTTTTACTTTACATTTTGTTTGGTACGTGTCGGCTACAACCTGCTCTTTGCCTCTATGGTTTTTGTCCGTATCGCGTTATCGAGGTAAATTTATGCGAGCGAGGTAATCGCGATATTTGCAAAATGAATAATATATAAATGCACGTTGCTGGAAATTCGCGGTTGTATTACAGTCTGACTGATAAATGACGAGGATGTACAGTAAAAAGTGTGCACACAATCCCATTCTAATTCCATTTTTCTTTTTATTAATCACCGCCACACTTCATTTTACATTATCTTATACATAATCTAAACCGCATTGTAAACAATCCGAATTTACATCACATTTCTAAAAATCACTGCCACACCATATCACTTCATTACACTCCAGCACCACTCAACCCCGAAAAAAACTTCCACTGCGAACCCGCTGCCCCAATACTACAAAAAAAAAATCAAAAACAAAAAACTACTGCCATCAAAAACTCATCGAAATGAAAATCCGAACGAAAAAAGACAACCTCACTATCCCCAATATCGCGAAGTGGAGAAAGTGTCGAGCGGTCAGCCGGCGGCTCGCTCAGGCAGGACTCAACTGACCACTCGCAGCTGCATCCGCTGCACGAGATGCATTCACCAACACACAATCGAATCCTGCTGCTGCTGCTGCTGCTGCACATGCGGCTTCCAGCCCACGTACGTGCACGTGTGCATTTCTCGACCACCACCCAACGAGAAACGAGCATCCATGGGCTTGCTGGTGGGGCGCGCGAGCTCTCGCCCCGTTTTCGCTTTCACCGGCCGATGCATTTCTCTCTCTCTCCTCCGTCTCTTTCGCACGCGAAAATTCGCGTAGCTCGCCGCGGAAGCCCTTCATCGGTCGAAATTGCAGGAGCGCATCGATTTTGCAGGCGAGCGAGAGCCGATTAATGGGGGGAGCTGACGTGGTGCTTGGATGTATACTCGTGCAGCGAGAGAGCGATTGCAGGCGCGATAGTCGAGGGGATGCGTGCAGGATGCATGTGGAGAGAGGAGGAGAGAGTTGAGATGGTTCGATTTGTGGATCGGCCGTTTTACTGGATTTATTATGGTTTAGGCATGGTGAAAGGTTGGATAAATTTGCTGGAGACTGGAAGAGTTTTAATTAATTAGGCTTAATCGTTGGAATTTCATTAGGCTCTAACTGGGATCTCACTATTGGACCTCATTAAGTGACACAAATGTATTAATGATAATAAGGCGATCTATTTACGTCGTAATTAGGGCTTATTTAATTTTCATTACGGATAAAATCTTTGAAATTCTTTTAGAATAATCTACTTTTCAACTTTCGAAATGAAAAAAGTAGCATTACTGTTATTAATGATATTAAAATCCGTTTATCCATTTATTGAATATTTATAATCCCCAACAAACATTAAATCACAATACACAACCAAACTCCCAATCAATGAAAAACACGTTACAAAGTTATATAAATAGTACGAATCAATCACTGATTCCTCAGACTCACTTACTCCCACCCACTACCTAAACGACCGATCTCCATTACGACGACGAGCGCGATTCTTTCGTCTCCACAAACGTCTCCACTCTTTCCTCTTTTCTCAGATCAAACGAAAATGCAAGAACAAACTTTCTCTCTATCGTCTCTCCAGTCTTACAAAACGTTTCGCGGCCCCAGATCGCTCAGCACTGGCGCTCGGCAAAGGACTAAAGTGACCTCACACCCTTTGCTCACCTCGCAGCTCGTCCCGAATCAGTCCCGTATATACCTTCGACGCTCCCTCTCCACCTCTCTCGCGGCGGCTCGCTATTTATCGCGTCGAGCACCTTTGCATACATCTTCGCCGAACAAAGGCCCCGAATAAATACAAATAGCGCGCATGAACAATGGCCTCGCGGCGTGTTGTCTCCCTGGGCACACCCTACGTAACCAGCCGGTTGAGGCGCCCGAAAAATTGAAGCGCTTCGCGCTATAATTGGCTTTGAGCCCGCGTCGCTCGCAGTCGGATCCTCTTTGGTCGATTAGCATACTCGCCTCGAGATCTCGTTCGTCACGCGCATATAATCAGCGCCGAGCGGTTTTTTCGGTAGAGGAGGGGAATGTGCTACCTGGGAGAGTTGCGAGCTTCGCGATTGTGAGAGTAGGCTAGAATGATTTGGTTGTGTTTTGGTTGGCGTTATTGTTAATGTTTTTGGATAAAGGAGCGCATTGTGGGATGTTTGGCGGAAGGGCGGTTTGGATCGGATGGATGAGAAGTGATGGTTTGATTTAGCATATCATTTGACTTTCGAAATTGGTTTAATAAATGCGATGATTGCTTCTACTCTGATACAGTACGTATTTATTGGTTTAAACGTTTCTAATGTTTTTATATCGTTGAAGATGGTAAACCTCATTGATTGTTTTTCTTTTGACAAATAAATATTTTACACTGTCTGTTTATTTACAAATGTTTTATAAATACTGAAAAGAATTTTTTGTAGGTATACTTATAATGTTTTACTAATTTTAAGACATCAGGCACAATACAAAAATTTGATTATAATGTATTGATTCATTTGAAAAAAATATTTATATTTCAAATCTTTCTCGATAAATTTTCATCAAAAAAAAAAATATATCCTTTCTGTATACTTTATAAAATCTTCTATTTTACAAAATATGCACAGCTATGCGCATTTCCTATCAACTTACGCACTCCACTACCATCATTCCATCCAAAATATCAATTTACATTAGATTTCGCTGCCGCTTTAAATTACAAGTACGATCGTATCACCGCGCTCCAAAGCAGCATCAAAAGGCACAAAGTTAATGAAAATTCCTCTCCCCCCTCTCTGGTTCTGTTTTCCCGACGGACAACGCCGTAGAGCGTGCGCGCCTGCGACAAGAAAGCTAGCGAGCTTGTGCTCAACGAGAGACGGAAAACGCGCTCGGCCCGTTGACCCGAAGACTTTTTACACTCGGGGAATGCCGACTAGGACTCCGAAACCGGACCACCCTGTCATTAGCATACAAAGCTCTCTCACTCTCTCAGCAAGTGGTCCACGCCGGCGGTTAACGACTGTCATTACCGCGTGCGCGCGCGTTTGCTCCCTTCCTCTCTCTCTCTCTCTCTCTCTCTGCAACTTCCTCGTCGTCCCTTGCAGAAATTTTCGCCAGCCGCTCTACGGGCACTTCCGCCTTTGCCCGCCTGCCCATTTGCGCGCCTTTATTTGCGCGTTACTACTTTGCCGTCGGCCCTCGTGCAGAGTGAGAGAGAGAGAGAGAGAGAAAGAGCGAGTGTTGTCCGCGCCAGACAATGCCGAGCGCAAGCGGCGGCTCTGTTCTTGTCCGGGACAGTGTGAATTATTAACAAGGAAAAGCGAGGGCGACTGTCGGCGATTTTATTGACTCTGCTGCTGAGTCTTTGCTGGAGGAGGGAAGAAGATGTTGATTAAAGAGGACGACTTTATTTTAGGATGGATGAAGCGAATGTTTATTTCGTTTTTTAAAGGGATAAATGGGTTGTTATGAGTAATGTCAGTACATTTGACAAATTGTTAAAAGTTAAATAGTCCAAAAAGGGTTGCAAACAAATTTGTTCAAATTGGTGTCAGAAGTGGGATTACTTATTCGTCATATAAAATTATACAAAACAACAAATTTTTTAGTTTATTTTTGTAGTAGAAAGCGCAACAATAAAAAAACAATAACCGAAATTATGTTAATTCTTAAAATAACCTATTTCTTTATTAATCTTATTCGTAAAACAACCCAAAGCACAATACTCTCGCTTATCCAACCGACTCGCACTCTCTCAATTGCATCATCACAAAAAAGAATCTAAAGCGAATAAACTTTTTAATTCCGACGTTCTCGTTAACTCGATGTAAACTCGCTCCTCGTGTGTCACCGACGCGTGATCCAACGAGTGCGCGTACACCTCTTGGCAAACGATGATTTGATTATCAGCTCGTAGATTTAGATGAAGCCGGCTCACCGTGCGGTGACTTTCCCTTTCGCTCGACGCTTTCACTCTCGCCTCTCTTTTTTTTCACCAATTTTTTTCCTCTCACTTCGAAACGGATCCCCGAGCAAAAAAAGCCAGAGCTCTTCGTGCCAACGATAGAGCTAGATAGACAACCCTCGTTGCGCAACGTCAATCGTCGATGGCTTTGTTTCCGCGCACGTTGTTTTTTTCCGCGTGTTTCAAACGGGGTGCGTGTATACACCGCGCGCGCGAATTATTCAAAAGTCCCGGCTGGCAAAAGTGCAGCCGTCCCCGCGCGAGCGGCCGAATAATCCCACCGAGCAGTGATCTGCATAAGCGAGAGTGGAAACGCTCGCGCGTAAAAAACATACCGGTTTGATCTGGGGGAGAAGCGGGAGGAAAAAAAAATTGTGGAAAAAAAATGTCGGGCTCCGGAAACGCGAGACGAGCTCGGTCTAAAGCGCGTGCGAGTGAGTAGAGGAGCTTTGATTCAACTCTCTCTCTTTCTATGTCGACGGTGCGTCAGCGCGCGCACAGCAGGTCAATCCTGATCGCTTTATTGTGCATACTGGTCGACAGATGATCGAAGAACAAAACGAGTGAAATTTCTCGCTTTTTTGGAGGGTGGGGTTGTGCGAGTGTTTTTTTGTGAAGTAATAGGATTGACTCGCGTTCTTAAATTATTCATAATTTTAATATATAAGTTGATAAAGTTTGTGTTTCGAGTAAAGTCAATAAGGTCGGGTCTAAAGTTTATGTATATTTAGGTCGATTAAATAATTGCGATGCTATTTAATAAAAAACTTGATTGTTTTACAGACTTTACCGTTAATATTGATGCTTATGTGACAAGTCATAATGATTATTATTGTAATGTAATTTGATTAGTAAGTCTTAAATATAATTTAGCGAAATATCACTTTTATCTTAAAGTACGATGAATTCTTGACTAATAGCAGTCGCATTGTATCATTAAAATTTGTATGCCAATTTTCCATAAATAAATTTATTAAAATGACTTTATCTAGATCGAAAAATTATAAGGATAAATGATGATCTATGTTAAAACATTTAAAAAATAATACCATAAATAAAAATAACAACAAAAAATTTTTAATAAAAAGTTCCAAGACTATCCAGCCAATAACAATAATCCCAACCATAATTTTCAGGCATCTCCGATCTTTCAGCAAACGCACATCATGCACGCGCACACACAGACACACATCGCAGAGCTGGCTGGATAAGACGTGCGCGGCGTGACTTTGCCGTGGATTCCCCAAGCTCCAGCCTCACCTTTGATCTCGCACTCGTGAAGCTGAGCGTCGGCGATTTACATAAGATCCTTGCACTGGCCCCAGCACATTATATACGCCGGCGCGCGGGGAGCGCGTATACACAGACCCTCTTTACCCTTCCGACGTTTTTTTCGCAGTCCCTTGTGTGTGCGCGCGCTCACGTAATGCGGGCCCGACGGCCCATTTGCATAGACCATATACTGGCCCCTACCAGGACGGTCCCCTGATTCCCACACGAGGATCTTCGAGGTGAAGTAGGTTCCTTCCTCCACGTAGTTTTGTGCAGTGCTTTTTCTTTACTTTAACGCGTGTTCTATGATGTCTTAGGATTTTGCTTGGTCGTGATTCGGAAAAGGTTACATTTATTTCAGTCATATTTAATTATTTATAAAGCAGTATTCATAAAATGACGGAAGCAAAGTAGAAGAATGTAATCGTTTATAATATATCGGTTTTGAGTGTTAAAGTTATAGATTCAATATGGAATAGGAATATACGACGGAATAAAATAACTGTTACCGTAGGTCCATTTGAAGATTGAGGATGAAAATCATTGACACAATGATTTAATTATTATAAGGGACTACTTTCTTATCAAAAATAAATCTATAAGAAAAGTAGAATTCTTTATAGGGCAATTACAGTACTACACATGTAATTAAGAAAGTATGAATTTTATAAAGGGAGAAAAATATTTATTTCCAAAGGTTCACACATGATAAAATCAAAAAAATAATTATTATAACCTTGTCGGCGCATTTTAGATTACACATGATTAAGAAAATGGCTCAAGTAGTCATCACAGAAAAAAGAAACATTCAAAATTGATAATTAAAAAAAAGGGGAATCATAATTTGTCACAAAGCCATAAATCTCGGAATGCTTACAAACAATCTTCGTATTCCACATCATGCGTTCTCTTCTTCCAAATAAGCCAAACGTACATCAATCTCGGTGCCGATTCTCTGGCGCAGCTCGTCCAGCACTCCAGCCTGTATCTGCTCAACATCCTCGGCTGGGCAGTACTCGTCCTCGCTCGATCTGCAACAACGCGGCACATTGGACGCAGCGATTAAAAAGCGAAATGAAAAAGCGCATGAAAAGGAGGAAATAGGAGGCAATTACGCGACGGCGGCGGCGCGACAATCAATTATTCGCCGTTGTGTAATAGCTCGCGCGCGCGCGAGCAGCCGGCTAATGGTCTATTATACAATTATTGCTGGGCAGTAAATTTCTCCGCGGGCTAATTGTTTCTGCTAAATAAAAGAAACAATCGTGCGCGGTGAGCTCGCGCGCTGCGACATTCGACGCTTCGTGGGCTCCCCCGTATCCGGAAGTGGGGGTGCGACGTACAGCAGCACCCCACCGACGAGATGAAAAAGAGTAGGAAAGAAGGGAGCGCCAGGGAGGGTTTTGGGGGAGGGGGGAAAGTTGGTGGGGACTGATGTAGTAAGAGGGAGGGTGGGGGAAGACGTGGAGTGGGGTAAGGGAGTTTGGGGAGGGGTGGAAGAGAAAGAGATATTAGGAGACGCGGGGAATAGTTCGCATTATGTGCGTAAAGTGGGGTGAATCGATCTTTTTTCTTCCTCGTGCCGAGGCGACGGTGGTGCTGCGCCGTGGCCCCTCTCCTCTCTCTCCCCAAGAACCACCATCAGCCGCCGAATGTCACAGAGCGCGAGACATCTCCGGCGTCTTATCGATAGGTGGCGCCAGACGCTTTGGCGGATAAACTTCTTTTTTATATCTTTTGGAATATCGTTTGTGTTTTTGTTAGTTCTTTTATTAGATTTTTTTGGTTCATATTTTTATTAGATTGTCTTTTGACATTAAAAGATGCTTTATTTTTCAAGTATTTTAGAAGATAATAGATATTATTGTAAAATAGATAGCTAAAAAGGTAACCGTATCTAAAATGCTATGTGCATAACGATGAAAATGTTAAACTAAATATAAAAATCTGTATTCTTTTTTAAAAAATACGTGATTCGATTATTTCTTACTACGAACGAAATATAGGCAATAAGTAATCTTATCTAAGCCATATAGTAGCTATAAATTAAATTTGAATATAAGAAACATTAGCATTGTTCTTACTTACTTTGTAGCCTACTTATATACTTAGCAAAAGTTTTGGTAATAAATATTTGTTAAAAACTTCAGAATTGCTCAGGAAGTTCTTTTTGTTTATTTTTATTATTATTATTAACTGAATATAAAGATAAATGCTTATTAAATTGTTTAAAAAAAAAAAATAAAGCTCAACATTAAATAAGAACGTTTAATCGAATGAGTACACTCATAAAATTGCTTATTTTATTATAGATAAAATTTAATAATTTTATTTTTTTTTAATCAATTACATGCAGTCAGGCCTGCCTACACACGTAATACTTCATAAACAATGAGTTCTATCTACAATTTTTCAATAACTATTTTAAAACACCTTTAGAAAGTATCACTATCAAAATACAAATAATCATCGTTTTTTTTCTTCGCGGCCTAGTTCGTGGCGACATCCTTCGGCAAATCGCCGAAGTCCTACTTCGACAACTTTGTTCAGCCCTGGCAGCCCAATATTTACCCCTCATTTTGGTTTAAGAAGGTGGGACCTTCGGGCTGTGGCCCAACTGACGCCCATTTCATAAAACCATCCCCTTAAGCCAGCCTACCCTGCGGGGTCCCCCACCCCACCAGTATGCCCTTCTCTTTCTCTCTCATTTTTTCTTTCCCTCTTGAGTTTCTTTCACCGCACAGGCACGAATTCTTCCGCGCCATCTACGCACTTTTAGGAGGGATAGGTGTGTACTTGAAAAAAAAAACATGTCAAGTGCGCGTCGTCTCCGCGCCACAATGATTAACACGCGGGGGCGAGATGAAAAATATTTCGTTCTTGCAAAATTAAAAATAAGATCGTGTGTATTTTCATGAAGAATGGAGGACAAATTATAATAAATATGTTTGAGAAATTATTAGAAATTAATACTCTAATTTTTTTATGTTTAAGTTTGTTTGTTTCAACAGATTGAGTGCAGAAAATTTGAGAACAACGTAAAACACTTTAATAAGTATTCTGTTTCATTTAGTTCTTTAAATAAAAAAAAAATTTCAATCACGTTTAACTTAACTTTAATTTTTTAACTTAAGTTTTTCATTTTGAAAAAAAACATCAGCTACCTTTTTCAACCTTAAAATTACAAAATACCTAGAAATCGTAACGATCGTCGGTGTTGCCGGCAAAGCATTCAAAAACGACTTGAAAGTCCCCTCGATCAGACGATCTAGATCCGTCCTGCTGGTCACATGGTGTGGTAGCTCGGTATCATCGATAGTGCACCCCATATCATGAATCAGCTTCCAGTCAATCTCCTTATCGCTATAGTGCCTCTGCATCTCCTCATATATCTCCAGCACCGCATCGAACCTAAACCCCAAAAAAAACAAAAAAAAACGTGAAAAACAGGAACTCAAATTACGGAAAACTATATCCCTTCGTATCGCCTGGTGATACCTATAATTACGCGCATACGCTGTCGTGAGGCGACATAGGCGACATGCCGTGTCGTGTCATAGGCGACACGTGAACAATTCGAAAATTGAAAGGAGTAAAGCAGTCGTGGGTAGAGGGTTGCGGTGTGCTGTTTAATTGGGTGTTAGGAATTAGAAAAGGGGCCGAAAGGCACACCGCCTGCGCGCCACAAAGATAGTGAGTTCACCAAGCAGTCACGTACGCATCGCGACCCTGGCGCTTGAAATACCAATGACCAGTTCGGATAAACTGGACGTGCCTGTGGATTAATTGCGGTGTGCCGGCGGCTGGCGGAGAGGGTAGCCCTGGGTCATAATATGCGGATATGTATTCCGGTGTATAACGAATAATTCGGCCCATTGTGCGAGCGGTGTTGTGTACCGCATTAATCATTGCTCGGCTAACAGAGAATTTTAATTAGTTTCCAAAATTAAAGTGCGCTTGTACGGTTGCCTGCGCGTTACAGTGGCATGTATTAGGATTTTTTTCGGTGTATATATTGGAGCAGTAATTCATGGAGTAAAGTATGATAGTTACGGGGGGTTTCAATTAATGAAATTTTTGTACAAAATTAATGGATACTTATCCTAAAAATTAATAGCATTAGAATTGTGTATAAAACGTAGAAGGCAATCAAATAATTAGCTAGATCTATAATTTTGTTATTGATTAATAAATTTAAAAAATGCTTCCATTACAAAAGCAATACTGCTTCGATAATATCTCTATAAAGAATACATTTTTTACCTTTAGCTGTGTGATTATACGTACATAAATATTTTCCTTGACATGTATTGATTAACGCATCAACTGAACTTGGTGTGCCCCTTGATGATAAGGCCAGAGGAGGAATCGTGCCATTATGTTAATTTACCGAGACAGAAATCGTACTACGACAGCTATTATTTCTTACACAATCGATAAATATAAAATATTTAATAATTGAAAGGTTATTGTAAGGTTATAAAGTAGAGTTTTATTTTTATCCATAACTAAAACTACTTTACCTTCGAATTAATACAAGATTGCGTTTATATTTGTAATCCAAATAAAAAGAGTTATATGACTTCATCCCCTAAAACTATCAAAGTTCAAAATGACCGAGTCACTTTCAACCAGTAATTTTTCCCATCGCACCCAAAATCTTCAAAATTTCAAAAAAAAACAACCCACTATTTCGTCAAGCCACTCCTTCTTTCTCTCTCTCCAACAACCGGTTTTTGCATAGCCATCAATGTCAAAAAAAAACTCAAACATGACCGGTCGAACGTGTGATTTTCCTCGCAACGCAGTTCGGCGATACTTCCTGCCGATACCAATCGAAAATAAAACGCACGTATAAGCACACGTGTATCCAGACTCTACCCTCGGCCAGGTGAGGACTCGAGCGCGAAGAAGGAAGAGACGTGGCGACGATGAGGACACGACACGTTGTATTACAGACGAGGCGAGCTCTCGCTAACGCGCTAACTGTTATGAGAGGGCAGCTCACCTTTTTCCTCGCTGAATATTAATTATTCTCTCACGATGCGAGAGCACCTGCCCACGTGTATCAGCCGATTCTCGGCCAAGATTAAGCGCGCGCTCGTAACAGTTGCGAAACTAATTGCTCGCGCAGCGGCAACGACCTGTCTAACTTGCGAGAGGCGGAGAGAGAGAGACTTTTGCTTGTATATGCTCTTATTTTTTTGGGGGGGCTTGTCCGTATGTAGATGCGTCTGTATATGAGGTGCGCGTGCTGGAAGTTCGAATGCAGCGACAACCGGTTTCTTCTTTAGCATCTCACGCGATTCTGCGAGTTGCGTGCATTTTTTGTGCCGAGTAAAGTGTTGGATTTGGGTGATTTTTTTGAAAATTTTTTTTAGACGTAGGGTGGAGCTGTTTCCTGGATGTTTTTATTTAAATGCTTTTGTGAGCGAAGGAGAGGATTTTCTGAGGCTTTTGTGTATTTAGGAATTATTTTGGATGATTAAGAAATTAACGGTTTTTCTTTTGAATATTGCTTGCAGTCGGGTATATTACGTGTACCTATTTAAGCTTTCGGTTGCGCTTTTTCATAAATAAAGTTATTTAATCCACAAAGTAATTAATCTTTATACGAATAATTAAAATACCGCAGTTTTAAAAAAATTAAACAAAAGAATTTCTTAACCGACTCTCATTACGTAGAGAAAAGCAAGAAACACAGCGAGTGGATTTTAAAAGAAAAAGTCTCTCTCTCCTCCTTGATTTTTATCATCATTATACTGTTGAGCGATACTGGAATAAAACAATTCCTCCCCCGCCATTAAGAGAAAAAGCTGCGTATATATACCGCAACCTTTTGCAATTATTTGCATTGGAACTCGCCCGACCGCGCCTACCTGTACAATAATTATTATCGCATTCACGGCGCGGTGCCCACTTGAAAGCTATAATATAACGACAAGCCGCACTCGCAAGAGAAAGAAAAAGCCCAAGCTCTCGCGAGAAAAAGTCGAGAAAAGGAGAGAGAGAAAAAGGAGAGAAACCAGAAGTCGGAACGGTTTCGCCAACGTAACTCACTCCTAATGCCTGTAATCATGTCATTTCGTTCATGAGTCGCGCTCTCGCGAGTATTTCAGCCATTGAATTACCAGCTGTACCAACTTAAAGCATTATTACCGGCATTAGCGGCGGCGACGGCGGCCGACGATGCCCGTACCCTCCCAGCTCGTTCGTTCTCCTTTCCTTCTTCGTCGTCGACGGCGACGCAGGCGGTTCTCACCCCTTCGTAGAGTTTATTTCATTTCTTTTCTTCGAACGTTTTTCTTCGTTTCAATTTTTTTTTCTTTCGCCCTCGACCGTCAGCCACCTGAAAGTTTTTTTGCTTTTTCCTGCCGGCTTGCGAGAACCCGTTGATATAATGAATAGCCTGGTTATGCCGCGTGATGTATATAGGCGTTGGTGTATTTTACGCTTTCTGTTGGTGGTTTAAACGAGGGATGTACAGATCGGGAAGGAAATTTACAGAAAAGTCAAAATCATTAAATGAAGAGGGAGATCGTTCTTCAAATATTTTCGGACTGGAGGAGCGGGAGAATGATATTCAGCTGGATTTTTGAACGTTGATGAAAATAACATTATGCTAGGTCACGTATAGAATATTAAGCGTTTTGGTATTAGCTTCATGATGTATGAAGCGCCTTTAAACATTGCGTTTAATATTTTATTAAAAACGATATCTTTTTTCTTTAACTTCATTTAATTTGGTGTAAAGTTACAGTAAAATATATAAACTATTGAGAGCAGTGCAGGTAAGATTTCTCAAAGAATGGCGTATGTTATATTTGCAATTTTTTGCTAAGATATTTTTCTCAGTGTAATAATTAAAGATAAGTTGAAATTAATTACATTTATTACTACTGTTTCATATAGAATTTATCAATCTGTTAAATATTTTATCATGAAATTTTACACTTATATGTATGTAACTTTTGATCAATATATGTTTACGAATTTTGACTCCTTAAAAGATTTTCTTAAAAGTTATGAAAAAGAGCCGAATGTTCTGGATTTACTTAAAAACATAATTGTGGATTTTCAATTTAAAAGTAAAATACATTTTCTGAGAATGCTTGTTTTTCTTACACCCCTAAAAATGGAAATTCGTTTAATTTTTGTTCAAATGCTTTTTTCACTTTTTCCTAAAATTTTCAAACAATTTTGCCAACCAAGCTAATAAATGATCATAGAAAATGTAGCAAAAAATATTTCATTGTTGGGAGAAAAATTGCCAAATTTTTACTATTATATCATATTGTTTAAGTAAAACTCATTTCAATATTTTATTTATATATTACAACATATATTTTATAGATTAAGTATTCGTTTACTGAAATTTGTAATGTAGTTATTATTTTTTTAAAATGCTATTATTCATTCAGACTATAACCACAAGAATTTGATCAACAAACCCTTTTCCCTTCAAACAATATATCCAACTAGCAGCTTGCCACTAAATCTGTACAAATAACCGTCAGCATCTCTCGACGTATCGTACGCGCTGGAGCACACAGTTAGTCTGAGAGTCCCTAACTGGAAACGACCTAATATATAGATGAACGTATATACATCCAGAAAGAAAGAGAGAGAGAGAGAGCAAAAGCGAGAGCGAGGTCGTGACGTGGACAATAGTGCGCGCATATACATAGAACGAGAGAATGGTAAAAAAACAAGAGGCAAAAAACTAGAAAAGCGAGTGTGGTGGGGGGCCCTCATTACAAGGGGCGGCCGGGCGTATTTGTCGTTAAGGGGGCCATATGCAAATGGCGTCCCCGCGAGGAGAGAAAGAAGCTAAAAAAATGGCCCGATACCATACGCACACACGGAGAAAGAAAGAGAGGTGCAAGAATAATGCTCTCCGACGGCGAGCGCGCACGCACAAGACGAGGGAGCAGCGAGCCCAGCCGGGCGCTGCGCTCTGGGTATGGATGTAACGTAATCAGATGATCAATTATTAAAAGAGAGGCCGAAAAAACAAGGGAGGGTTGACATATCCGACTGACGAGACGACGGCTGCCCGTATATCTCTCGCCTGGATCTCTCTCTACGTGAGCCTCTCGAGGGTCGTATTGGCTCATCGTCCTGCGAACTTTTTTTTTCCTGGTCTACTATCTCGAGCGCGGGATCTGCGCGCGTCTTGTGTGTGTATATGTCCGCGTTCTGCTCAAGGCGATGATCGATTAATGAGAGACGCCGTCGCCGCTCCCGTGTATACGCGACGACGGACGGAGGTGGTTTTTCGTGAGCGCGTTAGTATGTGTACTTCCGAATCTGCGCGTGTATGTACAGTTTGCTGCTGCTGTCCCGAAATCTGATCGAGACGAGCAAAAAATGGTTCGGGCGGCGAGATTCAAGCGTATCTAGCTTTCGCCTGGCGCCTTTGTGCCGCTGCTTTTTGTGCGGGAAGGGAAGAAAGGACGGCGTTTTTTGCGGGCGAATATGATTTTTGAAAGGGCTTAGGCAAGGCGGAACCGGGACGAGCGAGCTTTTGACGAGTGGCTCACGGAGTGGAAGGAAGTTCGAGGATCGTTCGATGTTTGCGTTGGTTTCGAGAGAGAAACATTGTTTAGACGGGGATTTATGGAGTCGATTGACGAAAGTTTTACTTTATAGTGTAGGACAACTGATTGTAATTTATAAATTATTGCTGATTGAAAGTTACGATTGATTGTAAAAAATTTAAGATTTAGTGGGTGAATGCTCATACGTAGTTGTAGCGATAGATAAAAACTAGTGATTACCATTACTGTTACTTTCTATCTTTTTTTTTTAAGAATTAGTAATGCATCATGAGTATGTGACAGACAAAAAACTCCTAACGAGTAATAAACTTGAATTAATGAACTTTACATTTACTTCTATGATCGTACATCCATTATTAATTGTAAAACTTTAACAGAAACACAATCTCTAGACTTCCTCGTTCAAAGCCACTTCCGTAACAGCCTTTCGCACGCTTCCTAACGCAGAAACAAAGCCCGCCGCTCTCGTAATGTTTTTCCCCGAAACATTTGCATTTCACGCACGATGCAAAATCATCGCTTGTCGTCGCATATACATGTATAAGATGCCCTCTCTTAACCAACCGGAGTCGGAAAGAATCGGTAACACGATCCTCGTCCTTTGTCTCTGGGCTGGCTCCTCTGAATAATGCGCGGCCAGCGTGGCGTTTCAAAAGACCGAGGGATCCCAAAGCTGGAATTACAACGAGGATCCCCGAGATCCGCGCTGCGGTGATACGTAAGCGCGCATTGTCGGACAATGTCTCTCTCTCTCTTCTTGCTAAAATTGTTTTTTTGCGCCCTCCTTTTTTTCTGCTCATCTCGCGGTCGTCGTGAAAATCTTCGGGCTTTGAAATATCAGAAAAATAATAACACAGATCTGTAATGCAGATGCTCCTTACGCGCGGCGCGTTTGTTTCTGTCCCTTTCCCACTGCACTGCCGGGAGGAGTATCGGTAATGGCCGTAATCAGGACGGTAAGTAAATACCACTTTGGCCGAGGCGCGCGCTTTATCGGGCGCGACAGAAGGCTCGGCAGGGCTATGCGTATACGTATATACCAGGTGCAAGTTTCGAAGATTGCCGGTATTATTCGTAGGGATCGTTATGACGATCATTTTCAAATTAGCGCGCCGCCGGCTAGCGCGAGCCCGGCAGCTCATATATCTATATCTCGCCTGGGATGTGTTGTGTGTATACGCGAGGCAAGTAAGTGCAGGGTCGAGGAGCGGCGTTGTCGAGTTCAGGGTATATTATTACAACTGGAAATTAGCGCGATTTCCATCCTTTCTCCGTATAATTTGAGAATCGCTTGTTAGCTTTCGTGGCTGGACACGACGGTGTACACAAAGCGTGCACGTAGATGCGGTTACGAATTGGAACAATGTTTCAAATTACACGAGTAAGATTATACTCGGGCAGTGTCTTATTAAAATATAATTAGTTGTGAGTTGTTATTAAAATAATGAGGATTTTACAAAATTGATACATTACGTTTTACTTTTAATAAATTACAATGTATATATTTATTTGATAAAATTTAGTCTTGGGCACTGATACTGCGATAAAAAAATTATTTAACAGTAAAATTCATTTCTTATTGATTTCCACTAAATTATTCAATCGAACAGTTAATTCAAGTTCCAGTTATAATTATCCCAAATTATAAATAGTATCAATATTGGTGAAATTAGGACCTAATTAGGTAGCTATCATTAATATAATTGTGGCAGTAGTTCCGACTCTAGTTTAGATCTTGATAGTATCTAATGATACTTCAAAGATTAGGCCTAATTAAATAAATTTTTGTTCAGATATTATTTTCCATTCTAAAATATAGCTTTAAATGCAAAAATTTAATTTAAACACTCAAGAAAAATGAAAAGGATTGAAGATGTGAAATGTATTCTCGACCACGAATTTCCCTCTCTTTAATCACTCGTGATATCAAGTAACGAAATGTTATTTCAACCAACGAGCCACGAATGAAATACAAAATTCGCTCAATTAGTTCGTGAAATAGTACTTTCTGCTTATCGTTATCTTTTCATTTCTTCTCCCGGCGAGTTTTCAAAGATATCATTACTGACTACGCGAAATCAACTACGGAGCCGCGCTGTTAAAACCTCTTTCCCGGTAAAGCACCTCGCGAATCAAGCCCGGTAATAGAAACCGCGCGCTGGTACATTTCCATCTATTTCATAGCGTGGCGCCTTCGTTACCGCTGAATATTATAATCTCATTTCCCGCACAATTTACGCGAAAAAGAAGGAAAAACGCCGTCCTCGAAACAATCAATTTGCAAGCCACCAATCGCAAGGATTTTCCCATTAAAACTTGCGCCGCTGACGAGGAGACACCTACAAAACGATACACCCGCAGCGACAGGATATCTCATTAACGTCCGTCGAACGTCGAAGGGTGGCTTAGTGACTTTCAAGCCGGCATTAGCTCCCAAGCGACACAATCCGACATACACACAAAACCCGCTGTCTAATAATGACGCTATCGATTATCGAGAGAAAGCGAACTTGGGGCGAGGAAGGCGAAGAAGGGCGGGGTTGCATCCACCATACGCGTACCTGTTTACCGGCACGTGGCTTCCGCCAGAATGGGACATTATGAGAGTTCAAATCGCGCAGGTCACATATACAGAAAGGAAGAGAAAAAAAGAGAAAGAGAGAGGACAGGTGTCGGGGGGCCAACAGCAGCCAGGTATACGCATCGACTATGTTCGATATACTTATAGGCGAGGGGAGAAAAAAGGCCAAGCCAATCAATAGATATTCATCCCCTCGCTCGTGGGCCGCAGGTATTAGGGGCCCCATTGACTGGCGCGTCGATGATCGGTGCATTCAGCTGCAGTAAGCGCGCCTCTGGCGTAAATATATCGGCGCTGCAGGTTGCACTGTGTGTCTGTGTATATGGATTTAGAGGCGTTCTTTGTACGAACCGATCGTTTTTCGGCGGTCTGCTTTTTTCTCCAGGCCCGGAGGGGCTGATCATTAACCCTGCCTCGGCGATAATAAGGTGTTCGATTCCCCTCTGATGAGCTGTCGAGTTCGATGACTTTAACGAGATGGCCCCGCGCGTTAGTCACCTCTTTCGAAGTGTGCGGGAGGGAAGGGGAGTTCGATGAAGCTTATATCTCTATTAAATGGTAAAATTGTTGAGGTGCGGTTTATTTTTCATGGAAAGAGTTTATTGTACGGAATCGCAAACCTAAATTGTAACCTGAAAATATTATTGAAAATTAAGAAATTTTTTATTGTTATTATGATGTGAAATTAATTAACTATTTTTGTTCTATTTGAACTATTTTGTGTAATTATTCGAAACAAAATATTTTTCCAGCATTCATAAATCACATTTTGCTTACTGAGTATGCAAAAAAAGAATTTCAAACTTTTCAGCTCATTAAATATTTGATAATAAAATGCACAATATTTTATTCAAAGGTTTATATTTAAAATTTTGTTTTCTTACTATTAATATAGATTTTAATATATTTTTTAGAATAATTGTTTTAAACATTTGATTACAAATGTAACTATATATATTTTTAATTCATACATAAAAATTTGGTTTAGAGGGCTACCCCATCTCACCAATCATGGCATGGACTTAGCCCCCAGTTATTGTTACTCACGACAAATATGTATTATGTTTTTTTAATTTTAAAAATTCTCTTATTAAATTTTCTATTATATATTCATAAAGAAAAATAATGATGTTTATTTGATGGTAACAACTTATCATTTTAGTAACTAAAAATATTACTTTTAAGCTATATGGTAACAATTGGGGGAAATATATTTATTTATTTTCTTAAAATATATTATTACTATTTGCTCAAAATACAATATCAGCATTCACTGAAAAAATCTGCAAGTGTAGCATCCAGCATTATCCACCCAATTATTTCAATCAGACTAAAAGCAAAAAAAAGCTTCCCAGTTATCTTTACAATGCGCCTGCAGCCCGCAAGCGAGATAAATCTAAATATAAATTCGCGGCGAGTGCACACTGTGAGAATGTCACCTGGTGCTCGCGCGCGAGAGAGATCCGGATGAAGCGTATACATAAGAAGAGGAGAGAAAAAAGAAGGAGAAGAAAAAGAACGCCAGAGGCAGAAAGAGCCTCGTCGCGCGCTACGTGCCTATGAAAACGGAAGTCTAATTTGGATGGGTTCACGCTGCTGCATTCAGCGCTCTCTCTCTCTCTCTCTCTCTGGGTTTATCGTATATGCGCGCGCAGTGGAATAAATGGCAATTAAATAAATAATAAAAAAATACGGAGGGGGGATCACGCGACACTGGCCGCACGACAGCGTTGCAGAAAGATTTTCATACGCGCTTGTATAGGAGGTTGTAAATAAGGGAAGCGAAGAGAGGGAGAAAAACAAGGAAACTCGGGGAGGGAGAGAGAAAAAAGAAGACGCTCGCGCTCGCAGCGTGTTCACGTGCATTAGAATGCCGGCGCTCCTCCCGGGGCCGGTTAGAATTTCTAATGAAGTGTGTGAACTCCAACCCGTTCGGCTAACCTAATTAAGTCCAGAGAAGCACGCATGCAAATTTCCATCGCTCCGCGGGACGCCGCCCCTCGCGCGAGCTCTTTTCTCGTCTACCGGGCTACGCACGTGCCTTTCTTTTCTGTTTCTTTTTTTTTGCGCTCTCGCGCGCTTTCCATTATCAATGACGCGCCAACACACCGGCGAGATTTCGCCAGCCAGAGAGAGAGAGAGACAGCGAAATCGCATTCGTGCGAAATATGGAGATTCGCATTAATTTTCATAACAACGTCGCCCAGGCCGTCTGCCGTGATAATGCCAGAGAGTCTGGCCCTGTGTGTACGTGTACGGTTAGCGGAATATTTTTCATTCGCTACTCGTCAAGCCGCCCGCCGCGGCAGGCTGGTTTGCGCAATCTTTTAAATGCGCGCTGTGAAAATGGAGTAACATTAACAATGGGCACGGCTTTTAAAAAAAGTCTCGAGAGCAACTGCCCTCCCCCCCCCCTCTCTCTCTCTCTCTCTCTCTTTCTCTCTCTCTCTATCTCTCTCTCTCTCTCAAGCGGGCGATTTTTCCTAGGTTTCTTAAAACTCGATAAGTAAGACGGAGAGGAGAAGTAACTGGGGGAGAGAGACGGATAGAGCTGTTTAAGACGTAATTAGCCGGCAAGACCTGTGCGAATTACTCTGCGGAGAGAGAGAGACGAATTAATGCAATTATCCCGAGAGCTCTCCGACATCCTCGAGCCTTTCATATATTTTTCATCTCTAATTTTTGCGACGCGCCGGCGCAACCGAATGTACTTCTGGAGTCGCCGTTAACTTTCATCGGCTTTTCGATTAACTTTCTATCGCCGCCGTGACTCTTTCGCTTATTAACTCGGAGAGAGAGACGCCAGTAACCGGATTAGTTCAATTAAAGAAATGTATTATACAGGATCGTTGGCCGGGCGCAGGCTGCATGTTGGCGCAGTGCTAACGAAACGAGCGCTCCAGGTCTCCTCTTGCTGCGAGCCTTTTAATATGCAAAGTTACTCCCCGCCTGGCGCCGAGAGTTTATATACGTGTATACAGAAACATTAATGAACCTCGTTTCTTGGCTTTAGATGCATCGTGCACGAGGAGCTTGGTAATTGTTGCTGCGATTCCAGATCAGGATTTTATTTTTATGATGGGTTGGAAAATGGTTTAAATGGTGTAGTGTTTAAAAAAAAAGTTTTTAATTTAATTATTACTTTAAGAGTAGACGAAAAGAAAAATTTTGTGAAAATATTTACGATTATTCATTTCTACTTTTTACGTTTAAGGTATGTTTCAACTAAGCAATTTTTTACTTAACACCTTTTCTGCCAAAGAGTAAAAGAGTAAAAAATATGTTAAAATTGAGTTTAAGCTTTTATAAAATTTTTTAGACTAATTTAGAAAATATTTTTATGTAACATTAGACTGTAACGTTTTTTTTTAACGAATGTGGCAGCGAGATTGAGCCCGAATACACAATTGGCAATTTACTGCACTAAGTTCACATATGATTTTCGACGCTCCTCACAGAAAATTCGCTTTCCCCCACGCTCGGTAGAAAACGCGTGCACTAAAACAAGCTTTCCGTGTGTCGTGATAAAAAATTTTGTACGATAAAGTAATTTTAACCTCCTGAGAACTTTTCATCCTTTCTTGCTCGGGCGTAAACGTCCACATAAGGTCAAAATCACTTTACCGTACTTGTATTGCAAATAACTATTTCTGATCTCCGTTGGGCGTGCATGAAATCGAGTTTTCCGCACGCTTAAAAAAATTGTTTCAAAACAAGTTTTACTCACATTGTAAGAAAATAGCACTATTCGTTACTCGTGCGAGAAAGTGTTTTTTTGACACTCCGTGCGCAAAGCTCGTTTTCACGGACGCCTTTTTATTCCATCGCGCGCGAAAATGAGCTTTGCCCACTTTATCAAAAAGTGATTTTAATTAAGTAAATGTAGTCTTTTTCATCATCATTCCGCTTGGGCGCAAACATGATGAGATATTAAAATAACTTTCTCTCACTTGTCTCAAAATGATAGTTTTCCATATAAGTACAGAAAAGTTGATTTTTGTACGTGGGCATGTTTATCACCCGAACGAAGCGAGGACAGTTTTTGCCTGAGTCGAGAATCTATTTTCACGCATGAATCGAACAATATTCGTTGAGATCGTGTGCGTAAAATACCATTTTACGCATTATGCAAAATGCGTAAATGCTATTTTACGCACATATGAATAAAAAAATTACTATTTTATCACGAGTGCGAGAATAAAGTATAAGGTTATGTAGACTATAAAAGAGCTGCAAAATTATTCCATTATTTTTCACAACATAACGTTTCAACGTGGCGTAATTTTTCTTTGTCCAACGCTTTTTCTTATAACCTAACTTTTTTTCGTGTATTATATAGAATACCCATGGTGATAGACTATTTAGACTAAGCAAAATCATTACGTTATGAGACACTTTCCAAACATAAGTGATAACAAGTTTCATTGATATGATAAAACTGTGATGAAACATAGATCATTGTAATACTAATCGGTAGCAATTTAGAATAATTACTAATTTTATTTTAAAAATAGATATTATATCTTTCGTTATATTGAAATAAAAAAGTACAAAATACGACTCTTACAGCCATTTCAGCCAAAATAATCTCATCCCTACTACCTCCATTATTTATTCTTAACCATCAGCAACCCACTTTCATCAAGCTCGCTCAGCTCTCCGCGAGCGCGCAGACTCATCAGCCGCGAGAAACAGGATCGTCAGGAAAAAGAAGTATCGTGGGAGCAAGGAGCACGAAGCGCCACGGTCCCTGTGACATCCACGCCCCTATATGCACCGCCGTCCTCGCGCATTTGCATACTTGCCGCCTGAGAATGTAGTGTCGCCGTGGAGACCTTTAGTCCTCTGAATGGCGCGCACTTACTCCTCGCGCGCCTTTGTATGGCCTACAGAGCGAAGACAAATGTGTGCGCCTCGCCAGACGACGAGTGTGCAATATATACACATACGTGCGCTCTCTTTTGATCGAGCTCGCGTATAATTTGCCCTTAAAGTGCGAGATCACGTATAGGCCCGGTATTTTAATCGCGGGGTGGATATATGTATATAGGAGAGAGATTCTAATGAAGGAGAGAGAGAGAGAGAAAGAGGACTGCCGCGCCTCTATTACAGCGTTATGCAAATGAATATTTTTCTTTCATATAAATATTTTAACGGAGAGGTGATATTTCAAACGGCCGCGTGAGCGCGCGATAATATTTGAGGATAATTGCGCGGCTCTATCATTTTAATTGCGAGTGTCTCGAGCGTTTCAATTACGATGTGCGTTAGCTTGAAATACGACGCCGCGCGCGCGCTCGTTTGATAAGCGAGCAAAAAAAAATTATGGGAATACTTTAATTATGCGGTCGGGGATGTGTACTCGAGAGCTCAGGTGCTGTTGAGAATCATTGATAATTTTAATTGATATGAAGTAATCTTTCTTTGATCAGGAATTCGCTTTTAATTAAAATTTTGAAGTTCGCTTCACTTTCGATCTTCAAATGAGTTACTTCGAATCTTTGCGTTTTCTTTCTGATAAAAATAATCAATCAAAAATGTGTCTTCAAATTAATTAAAAAAAGATTTGTAATAGTGATAATTTTTAGAATACAACTTTAATGAAATTCGTCACATAAAAATAACAGGAAACTTAACAAAAGATTTATTCATAGAAATAAATTATCATCAAATATGTTATATTATTAAGCAATTAGCAGTTGTTAATTACGCCAGAACCACTATATAATTTTGTTTTAACTAACGTGTAAAAAATAATGATCGTCCATTAAGCACGCGAGCACATCACTGGCACCTGTGAAATGTCAGCAATTTCAATTACAAAAATAAGATGGGCCTTCGCGATTAACAGTCTCAACGTAAAAAGCTTGTTACAATGTCCGACCAGCAAATATTAGCGGCTATCGTTCGCGAATCTCGACGATGCAAAGAAAGAAGTAGCTCATCAAGACATCAGGCGCGCCTTATATGTGAGAACGAAAATCCAAGACTCTCAACAATATCAGCGCCGAGAGCTACGAAGAAGGAAATGGATGCGCCAGCGGGACTAATTATAATGGACGCATGAAACGAGCTGTGGATAATACGATCACGTATCCGCTACGGGGACTAAACACGCGCGCGCATCAACTTCATGGCTGCTGCTGCTCCCTTTCTCTCTTTTCAGAGCTGTGACTTTTTTTTTCACCTACCAAGAACCGGCCCCGCGGATGAAAAAAACGCACAAACGTTATGCGCGGCGAAAAAGGGGGAGATCGTGCACCTAGTGGAACTAGAACAAAGCCCGGCGATAAAAACTAGGCGCGCGAGTACCGAAATATCCAGGGGGGCCTTAGCGCGAGCGCTCGCATATGTAGGGCCCCGCGGACCAGCGGGAGAAAGGTGGGGGAGATGAGAGGAGAGGGATCCAGGAGGGGCGGATTCGGGGATACGCGCGAGCGGCTGGTACCTTTCGAAATTCCTCGCGCGATCGCTTCCACCTTCAGTCATCTCTTGGCGGGTTTCCGCTGCTGCGTCTCGCGTTGAGTGCTCGTGTCATGAGGCTGCGTTATCGGTTTCGCGCGTGGAAACAGTTTGTAGGCTGCGATTTTTCTTTGATACGATATTGGTCGGTTTCGGATCGGTATCGGTATCGTTTGGTTGGTACAGAGATAAATAGTTATTGCACAGAACTAGTGATGTCTTGGAAAGAAGGTTGAGGGTTTCTTTGTGTTTTGTATTTTTTCGTTGTGCAAAGGATTGAGAATATTCACGATTGGAAATAAATCTTATGTTTTATTGAAAATATGTGATAATTTATTCTGGATTCACTTATTTTATAGGAGTGCGCAGATACAAACCTCAATCTTTTTAAACTTATTGGAATAAAATTTTTTGAAATTTTAAGTGCATTAAATTTAATAAAAAATCATGTTAGCTTTATCGTATAGAATGTGCTGACTGGTTTCTATATTTTATTATTCTTATTTTTTTGTAAAGTCATTTTTAATCCGATTTTAATTGTAATTTTTTTAAATTTTTAACTAAGTTTTACATTACTACAAACTTAATTATTATGAATAAAAAATATGTAAATTAACCGTTAAGTTAAGTTCTATATTTAATGTTAAAAATATGTATGAAATAATATTGTTAATTAAATTTAGAACTTTTGAAATAAACTAAAGAATATTTCTCCAGTAGAATGCCACTGCTTGCAAAAATATTTTATATACTAGTATCTCATGATTAAAAGTAGTTGAAATATATATTTAAAAAAAAAGACAATTTCACAATTTTTATAAAATAACTAACAATTATATTATTGTTTGTATTACTATTAAATGACAGCCAATATCTAAGATTTATTTTGTATAATGTATATTATTATTAATATTAATAGAATATACTTAATGTCAAAAATACATTATTTTAATTCGCCTTGGTAAGGGCACGGCCCTTACCTTATGGAAAATTTAGGAGTATGAATAGTTAGGATGATCTAGCAAAAATATAAGAGAAAAAATGCAGACCGAATACAATTTTGTCAATTTTAGCGGTATAGTTGATTATGTGGGTACAGTTGTTCGTCCTTACGAAAAAGGAGAGCGAGTGTATAAAACGAACCATTGCTTTTTTGTCGAATAACGGAGAAAAAATCACATGAGCTCCGCTTTGTAGTCTTGTGCTTGAAGTCGCCTGCTCTCTCAGAAGTAACACACGAGATAATAGTTGTTTTGAATAATCAATAGAAAATAAAGTGTTAATTGTCATTGTTCTTTTATTGCTGGACAACTGGGCAAATGTAAACATTCGGTATTTATATTAATGTACTTAAGTAGGTAAAGTTATACAGGAATATCATGAATTTTATATCAAAATTTTTTGAAAAATTGGTAGTTAAAAAGAAATTTAATGCTCTGTATTTAAATTGTGAATTGAAATTTTAAGAGTTCGAGTAAATGAAATATAAGAAGCTGCTTGTACAGATATGAAACAACAGTGAGGAAAATTGAAAGCTATTATGTCTTTTAAATATACTTATTTGGTACAAAGTCTTCCTGTTTAAAATGACTGCCTCATACAACCATCTTTGAGGTTAGCTTGTTTCCTATTTTCAACGCTATTATCCACTTTTTTCGTAGAGCTTATTGTTTTGGAAACACGTATAAAAATTGCCTCTCTTAAATTCACATTGAAGTACACAACACCAACGATTACTTTTCTTTTTAGTTATTATTTTCCATTTTTATACCACTCTAACCTCAAAATCATCACTTTGATCTGAGTTTTCGGCTCTCGTGGCATAAATTACAGTTCGACACTAGTGCGTAAGGTGATTTTTGCCACATTCCGCACCCGGGTCGAAATGTACTATTTCATCCAAACATCCTAACTATTATATATAGATGGTATGATACATTGATTTATTTCAAATTGCGAGAATTCGTATTGAACGAATATAATTTCTTTTTCATTCTTTCAGAAACAAATACAATATAAAAACAATTTTTTCTATTTTACCAAAAAAGGTTAATATATCAAGTTGTTGACAAACTTCAATAATTTGAAAATTGAAAACACAGCTCCCATTCCAATACAACTTTCAATATCGAAATAACATTTCCCAGAACACGTATAATCATCCTGTAAAAATAAACAGTACCGACGCGCTTGCACTGTAGGAAAATGAGATCTAAAACTTGTATATACACCACTCCTTCTCTGCAACTCATCCAATCGTTTATTCAGCCTTTATTCCTTCTCCTCTCTTTCTCTCTCTCTCTATATATATCTCTCTTTTTCTTTCTCTCCGTTCGTTTTTTGCAGCTTTTTCACGTTTTCAAGGATCGCAGCTCACAATATAAAGCTCGCTCGTTCTCGCTCACTTGACTCTCGCTCGCTTTGGAGAAAAGAAACGATACCCATCGAAGCTCGCGTGGAGCTCCATTATTTTCTCAAGGCAAACGAGGCCATGCAAAATCGTCTCACGTAGAAAATCATCCTCTCTCTCTTTCTCTCTCTTCCTTCTTTTTTCCCCGCCTTTACACCTCCTCTCGTTATTTTCTCCCCCTCCCAAGTCCCGCTTTTCCTCGAGTCGAGCGCAGGATGCTTCATTTCCAGGGACGTCGCGTGCAGAGAGAGAGAAAGAGAGAGAGAGAGAAAGCTAGCGATTTCGGGCGCATAAATCGCCCCAGCTAAAGCAGAAAACATCGCGCGCTCTCGAGCCCTCTTTCTTTCTTTCTCTCTCCCTCGCGCGCCCACCCGCACATATATACACAGAAGGTTATACGGGAGAGACAGACAGACAGAGATAGAGAGAGAGAGAGCCCCTCTCGCGTCCTGTTTTTCTCTCTCCGCAACGTGAGAGCTGGAGGGCTGCGTGCGCGGGCTTGAACTTTCCCAACTCGAATTTGCATATCGCGACTAACGATTTCCTCCATCTCGAGGACGCGCGAGGCCGTCCCCCGCGAGCTTTTCGCTCTTCTTTCTTTATATATATCAGGGAAAGAGGCTCGCGCACAGCGGAGGGAAAAAAACGACATTACGGGGACTTTTTGCATCATCGACGGCTTCGTTTACATCAGAGCGCGCGCGCAAGGAGTGTATATAGTCGTTCTCTACGGATGTATAGACGCTAGAAGAGCGTGATTACTTTTTTTGTGCTTTTTCTTTTACGGCTGCTTTCAGATTTCTTGCGCCTAGAAAGATATACTTAGTAGTCTATTAACCTCTTTTGAGACGAGCAGGAGCGGTTTTAACAGTAGAGTAAAACAAGGGAGAATTTAAGGCATCGTTAGCGTTAATGTTGCGTGAACGTTTTTTTCTTCGAGCTCTTAAGTGCTAAACTTTTTATTATGGTCAAGAGGAACATTCTTTTTTTTAGATGAGAACATACTCGTTATAAGAAAAATGGACTCTGCACGGGGCAGTATACTTAAAATGATGTATAGAGTGATTTCATTCAAGAATTACTTAGTCTACATAGTTTATCTAGTAATTTGCGTAAATCTCAATGATTTAGAGATGCTATGAAAAAATCCAAATTTTTTCCCCTTATTTTATATTATTAAAATAATATAATAAGCTATAATTATTTTGAAACATCTCAAATAATAATATTAGTTACTTTGCTAAAACACTAATTTTATGTATTAAAATACTTAAATATTGATTATTATATGAAACATATTAAAACAATAAAAGTGTAAAAAAAATTATTACTCGAAGTATATAAAAATAAGTAGCAAACGCCTCTCACAAAGCAAATATTTAAAAAACCATTAAATAATTAAGCGATATCGAAGCAGATTGTTCGTGTTGACTTTAAATAGACTTCCTTAATAGCTTTACAAATTTCATTAGCCCTATTAGCGTAGCGTAGCGCGGTGTAAATCCTTCTCAGCTTTCGCGCGATATCAAGTTCAGTGCAAAACTTTTAACAGTGTTTACTTAACCGAATGAAGCTGTGAAATTCAGAACTAATATAAAGCTAATTTTCCGGGCGAAACTTTAAAAGCAATTCAGCCCGAAGATTCGCATTTTCCGTGTACAACAAAAAAAGCCAACAGCCCATCTATTTAATATTCCTCGCAAAAATCCACCTAAAACCGGGCTTCGGGTGAAAAATGGCTACTCGCTCAATCTCATCTCTCCGGGCTTGCGTCGGCGTCGGCGGCGGCGGCACTTTCATCGATGCGTTTATCTTCCATACTCTATTGATCCGTAAGTGATGGTGCGGCCCGCGCCATGACGGGGGTGTGCGCCGCTGAGCTCGCGTATATATATCTAGGCTGTCTCGCGCTCGGGGGGAAAAAAGAAGGATGGCGGAGAGAAAAAGCCAGTGGTAGTAGCAGCAGCAACAGCAGCTCTCCGCGCGTGTGCCACCACCCTCGCCGAGGCTGGGCTCACCCCTGCACGAGCACACGAGGAGACTAAGGGGGTGGGCGCTTCGCTCGCGCTGTGAAAGGAGGTTTGGCGCACTCGCACGATTAGGTAGAGAGAGAAAGACAGAGAGAGAGAGAGAGAGAGAGTGAGAGAGAGAGAGAGAGAGAGAGAGAGAGAGAGAGAGAGAGAGAGGGAGAGAGAGAGAGAGAGAGAGAGAGAGGAATCTCCGGGCTGCCGCCGTGGAATGAAATAATAATATTAAGATGGATGTAGGGTCGGATATTTCGCGCGAGAAAGGAGCTTTCTCATCATTTCCACCCTCGCGCGCTGTGTACGCGTATATAAGCCGCGGAGGAGGCACATTTGCGCGACTTCGGCTGCAAAATGGATTGGTTCGCGCCCGGTTTTTGACGTCTCGGCCATTAGCGGTGCGCCAAGTGGAAACTTCTTTGCCGCGCGCACGCGAGCGGTGACGAAGTATATGTATAAGAGAGGAGAGGGAAGAAAAAAAAATGAAGATCGGTGCGGAATCTAGGTGTATATTGGTATAGGTAGGAGCGACGGATGGGAAGTTTGTTTACGCTGCAGTTTTAGTATAGCTCGTCGTGGTACTTTTAAAATTATTCGAGATGAGGGTGCGCACTTTTTCTTTGTGATTGGGTGAGAGGGGATTAGGGATAAATGATTGGTTTGTTCTGTGGCTTTTTTGGTTGTTTCAAAATGATTGATTCGTTTCAGTGCTGATAAAATATTGTGGGATGAAATTATAGATGTTATCTTGTATCAAAATATACACATATTTTTTTTATTTTTCAGTGAACTGAAGTTATAAGTACATTATAAACTGGAATTATAAATTTTTTATGAATAATCATTTTAACCTCTTTTACATTATTCTAAATAACCATTTTAATTATTGATTTTATTGAATTTCAAATATTATTACGATTCTAATATTATATCATGTGTAAATAAAGTGTTTTTTGACACATTTTTTAAAGGTCGAATCCGTAATATTTAAAAAAATTTGGATTTTTAAAATATTTTAATGAGAATAATCAGTAAAGCAGATTTCTATAGTACTATTTAGTAATGTTTATGACTTAACAATACCTTTGCCAACTCAAAAAATTTATATTTTGAAAAAAAATCAATTTTTAGAATCGCTTCATCAGCATATTTTACCCATAGTATTGGAAAAAGATCTATACTATCAAAAACACGTAGTGTTAAATTTTTTCAATGATTTAAAAAGAATTATAGCTTTAGAGGTTAAAAAATAAATAATATCCAACTTCAAAACAGCTTATCGGAGATTTTCCTTCAACATTTTAGGCAAGGCTCTGAATAAAATACAATTGCTATAAAAAATCTTTCTAAAAAAGCACAGGCATCAATTTTTTGAGAATCGATTTTTTATACACTCTTTCAAAAATCAGAAACAAAAGCGTTACGTAAACGGTGCTCTGTACTTGATCCAAAAATGTTCAACATCCAAGCAGAAAAATGTTGACACAACCTCTCGCCACGTTAGCTGACAAGGCATGAGAACGCGAGCTCGGCATTAGAATTTCATACTGAAATTTATGCTGACTAAAAGCGCGAACCCCGCTCGCTGAAGTATCGAATTACACGCTGTACAGAATGCCGTAAAATCTGCGCATCATCAAACCGGGACCGTTCTTAATTTCACCGACGTCTGCGTGTCTGGCTTTTGTCCTCAGCAAAGCGGCACTGCGTATATATATATACATACGTGAAACGCGACGAGGCTCGAGTCTAGCAATCGACCTTTAATATTTCGCAGATTGGAGCACAAATGAATATTCATTAAACACATTTTTCCGATTTTAATTACATCCTCTAAGCGGATCTGGCTCGCTCGCAAGCTTACGCTGCGCGATCTGGCCTTCTCTCTCTCTCTCCATCATTTTTCTTCTTCATTCGTTCCTTTTTTTCTTTTCTCCCTATGCGAGCTTTTTAATGAAATCCCCTCGGCACGGAACAACGAACACCATTATTAATATCACCGTTCTTATCTTTGAACGCAATGAAGTATTACTTTGTTATTAATTCCGAAGCCCGCCGTCTCCGCCCGCGCCCCTGCGCTCGTCTACGCGCGGCTCTGCAAGCGCAGCTATACGTAAAATGAAAAGAATCCCGCGGATATACAAATGCGATTTGAAATTTTTTATTGCGACTACGTTGTCGCCGTGTTGACGTCCCTTCCCACTGGCTTTGCCGCTTGTACACGAATAGGTACGGACCACTCGTTAAGAGCGCCGGCGTTTCGTTGTTTCATTCATGCATGAAATTCGCGCGGGACTTGTTATAATTTCAAACGGCGTTAGGGCATCAAAGTGAATGAGATTTTTTATTATTGTCATTAATTAAATATTCTGGACAATCTGGGTATAAGCATCTCATGAATAAAGGTGAACATTGTGTAGTAATGTTGCGTAAAACTAAGACAAGTAAGAAGAAGTGCAAGGGTTTTAAATATTAAAATTTTTAATTTATTTTTATTAAAGAGTACAGTCGGCTAAAAATAGAGAAAAGTTTTTCCACAGTAAATTGATCGGTGAAAATACTACTGTTTTCAACTAAAAAAACTTTCATAAAATTTCATATCTATATCTTGATTTATACGCAAATTTCATGCGATATAAAATGCAGCAATTTAAAAAAAATTCAAGCGGATTTACATTAAGCAATCTTCGAAAAAAAAAATTTCTTTGTACTGTATGCGTAAAGCTCTATTTCGCGCACATTTGAATAACTAAACAAATATTAAATCTCATTTTGTGTACGTCGGATTAAAAAATAAAAGACAGTACCTGAACGAGGAGGTGATTTTTCGCTTAGCTCGGAACCAAAGCCCTCACGAAACTAAAATCACTTTCTAGCATTAGTATCGAAATGTATTCCTTCATGCTTGAATACTATTTTAATGCTCTACAAGATATCATTGAATCAAGAAGTAGATATTTAGTGTAAACTTTTTTTCTGTTTGAAAAAATGACGTTTTTCCAGACCAATGTATCGTAAGATACTTTTCACTATCTTAGCCGGCTGAACTCTTCTTTTATAACTGTAATTTTAAAAATCTAAAAATTTATATTGCTATCTAATACTTCTGAAGAAAAGCGCATTTGCACGTTTTCGAATGTATTAAAGTAACATTTGAAAGTCATATTTAGAAAATCGATAAAATATTATACAATTTTATCTGTAAAATATAAAAAATAAAAAATTATTAGGCATATTACATATTTATAACAGAAATAAAGACAAGAAGAAATATAGACAAAAGAACGCTGAATTCGAAAAATTCTTATATACTCATTAATTCAAGTGAAGAATACTAAAATATTTAACACATCTTAAGTGCCTCACAGCACTGATTCCAACGCAAGCGCGTCCGAGCTATATCGTCCTAATAAACTTAATTCAATCCTTCAACCCACATATCTCCTAACCCTTTTTAACCATTACCATACGCTCTCGCACGAAATGCGATTAAAAAAGAAACGCGAGCGCAAAAAAGTCATAAGGCCTGCTGCTCGCGTCGTTCCACGATTGGCAGTTTCAGCATTCAAGAAGAGAGAGAGAGAGAGCCACGCGTGACATACGGTGGACTCGCTATATATAAAAAAACTCTCCAGAAAAAAGCAAAAGGGAGCCGTGGCGAAAGAAAAAGAGGACTCTGTCTCCGATAAAGCACCCCAGGCGACTGCGAGGCTTCGACGCAACGCATGCGCGCGCGAACTCGAGCTATAGAGGCCTATAGCGCTATCTTTATTTCCACTTTGGCACAGAGAGAAAACGAGATACGTGCGCGCCCACCGAAGAAGACGAAGGGAGAGCTGAGCGAGAGAGTAAGAGAGAGAAAGGACTATACGTAGATATATACATATATACAGGAGCGCGAGTACGTATAGGTACACGAGAGCTGCTGCTGTGGGGGTGTGCGGTGGGAGGGCGGCGGCAGGATGATGGTTAAGGGTCGCCTGATAGCGGTGGGGGAGAGGGAGAGGGAGAGAGTGAGAGAGCGAGGGAGTTGCTAGGGGCAACGCTAACGAGCTCCATGAGCGACGTCAGATAGGGCATCCCGAACGGCGCGCATATATACGCACACGCACACGCAAGCGCGCCACCCTCCTCGCCAGCTAAACTTGGTTACGTATAAATACATCTTCCTCTCTTCTGAAGAGATAGAGAGAGAGAGAAAGAGAGAGAGAGGGGGGGAGAGAGAGAGAGAGAGAGAGAGAGAGAGAGAGAGACGCGACGACGGCAAAACGTGTAAGCCCCAATTTCTGACTTGTTTTCCGGCCAGGAAGCCGGAAAACCCCAAAAATTACGTGCTAAACTAGAGGGAGAGTGAGATGAATTTGGGCGCGTATGCAGTTTCGATGTGTGGTTATGCGCGAGGGAGAAAGAGCTTGAATTATTCAATGGCCGACGATTACGATGGCGAGATGGCTGTAACGAGATTCGCGCGCCCGCGCGAGCGCAAGAGCTTTGATTTCCGGACGATTCTGCTTCGGGCTTGTTTGCTGCGTTAAACTAATTTTTCGGCGGGTTAATGAAAGCGACGGTGTTCCATGGATGAGCCAATTTATGCGGATGGGCGCTTTGGGACTGGAGATGATAGGGCTGGTATTTTAGGTTTCTGTTGAACGTGCATTTTTCAGGTTGTGTCTTCCTTTATTTGAGGTTTTGTAAGAAGATTTAAAGTTGAATACCTAATGAACGATGGACGCTCTGTGTTACGTACCTATTTAGCGTTAATTTGCATAAGATAAAGCTGCCTTCTTTTTTGTGACGGTTTTCTCTTTAATGGATGATCTTTATCTTTATATTGCTAAGCTAACTTTATTAGATTAAAAGTGAAAAGATTATTTAGTTTTTTCTTATTGTCCTTGTTTGAATAAACCTGTAAAACCTCAGATATAAATTTTATGACTCATCTTATCAATAATTATTTTCTTTCAAAGATTTTTTATATTAGCAAATTATTTTTCAGAATTTAAACGTAAAAAATTTCATTTAAGATCTATTGCTTAACCTTCCCACCCATTCACGTTTATCGGACAGATTTTGCTGTATTACAGCATTACAAATGAAAAAAGAAAGAGCAGAAGACGCGCGACGATTCCGTAGGTCTATACAGTGAAAGATAGGAATAAATCAACGAGGGTTTGGCGCTCGGCGAGGAGGACGAGACGCCAGAGCGAAGAGCGGCGTGGCAGAGAAGTGAGGGCGAGAGACCGCCGACAGGGCGGCAATTACGCAATCAAGTAATTAGTCCCGGACCTCGGTTAACTAGGCCGCGCCATAAACCCCGGGTGCGATAAAGGCATTTAGTCTTTTTGTGTCTTCTCCCGAGGAGAGAGCGACAGAGACGGATAGAGAAGGAGAGATACCGCAATGATTCAGTACTCCATCGCTACTTGACTTCGACTTTATCCCTTTCTGGTTCTATACTTGAGATATCTGGAATTACACATTGAGGTATTGAGTATGATTGCGAATCTGTTAGAAGAGTGAAGATATTATTTTATTTGTTGTTCAATACTTCAAAAATGTTTGTCGTTAGTTCAATCATTACGAATCTAAAATATTAAAATATTTTTTAAAAATATTATTAAAGATTTATAAAATAAACAATGTGGTATATTTCAGCATACATTTTTTTATTCGAATGTGAGAAATCGAACTTTACTCACTGTGTATCAAAAACTACTATTTCGAGTTAATTTTGAATCTTTATGATACATATAAATTATTAATTTTTAATAAAAAGTATGTTGTATTTTACAACATTTTTCATTTGTAAAAAACATCACTACAAAAATTTTCAGCCTCAACATAAAAAATGCAGTAAGCTACATCGGCAACAATAAAAATTTCAATGAAAAAAAAATCGTTTCATCTCAATCAATACTAACGAACATCACTCGTCTATTTATCAGAGAGCTTTCACCTGCCGACCGTCCAGTCATTATCCATTGAAAAAAGATTTTAATTGTCTCGCGTTTCATCGAGAGACCTCGCGATATCAACGAGTGCACAGATTTCGCAGTGACTGTCTGTATACACACAAACTCTCGATGGATATTTTGCACTTGCCCGAGCTTACGCCGATGCACCAAAGCCAGACTGGGCTGTGCTAGTGGCCCTTGTAAAAGTGAAATTTCATGCGAATTTTTCAAGTGCTAAACAAATGAGTGCCGACGACGACTAGGGCGAGACGCGCCGCTCGCGTTGGGAGTTAACGAAAAGAGAAGAGCTCGCTCCGACAAATTGGAGGGTTCTCTTTGCACACTCCCAAGTGGGGAGAGGAGAAGCTTACTCTTCTCTGCCAGGATCGCGTGTATACGAAAGTGTGTAGTAGTCGCACGATACGAGGGTATATATATATAGTTCTTGTCGATTGCAGCGACGCGGAAACTGCAGCCGAGCGTGCCGCGAGTACCGCCAGACAAGTGGGCAATCAATCATATTAATTATTTTTTCACGACGCGCTGGCAGCGAGAGTTCTGGAAGTGTTAATTTTAGACGCCGGATTCATTTATTTTAATTTTTGTTCTTGAGAGGTGACTTTGGTTGGCTGAGGAGTGTGTAGGTCTTGGAGCTTGAGTTTCTTTTTTAACGATAATTTTTTACTTGTTTTGTAAATTTAAGCAATGATGTTTGATTTTAATTCTTTGATGGCAAATGTACTTATATTTTTAAAAGATTTTGTTTGATGAACATCAATCATATGATTACCGTTAGATTTAAAATATAAATGTAAATGATCGACCTAATATTTATATGTGAAAACATCATGTTTACTTACAATAATACTTGGTCAATTATAAAATTTTAAAATTTTAAAAAAGCCGGTAGATAAATATGTTGATTTACTATTAATAAACAAAACGAATAAAATCGTTAAAGATTCGTTTATATGATCATAAAAGTATATTTTACGATAAACATTTAAAAAAATACTTTATTTAAATTTCTACATACTTTTATAGTAATTATGAACAAGCTAAACATACAATCTTTATTAGTTAATAAAAAAGAATACATGTTTTCTTAAAGTGAATATTCCGAGTGAATAATTTGCTTTTAATACTGATATTTTTCAGGAAAGAAGGTAACAGCAAAGCAACCGGAAAAGAAAAAAAAGTGACCATCAAGATCCTTGAAAATGAGAATTGGCGTAACGAAGAACTACCGCCGCAATAAGCTGCTGGATTTCCCTTGTCTTGGCGATTATTACAATAGAAATACCTCTTTATCATTTCCAAGCTCTATTATTTCATCTTTCATATCGATATCCTTGTCTTATTTAATCTGTTATCTGGGCTCTGTACCGAGATAATACTTGGATATAATAATACCTTCAGCAGAGCACAAGGAAATATTTTTTCGCTTAAATTGTGTCGCTGACACTTTTAAGATTATTTTTTTTAATTTTTGTTGGTGTAATATTTAATTACTCTTTTGTTAAAGAAATTTAAAATTTTTTCTTAGAAAATCTTTATGACAATGCTAATTTTACATCTTATTGTAAATTCTCTGAATAACGTTTGCGATGTTTTATATTTTGTTTTTTTTTAAAAAGTATTTTT
>JAPYZA010003984.1:0-14687 GCA_030522685.1 Eupelmus azureus | reverse complement strand
ACACTTCCAACCATAACAATTTGCCACACTTAACTACGTTCTAGTTCACAACAATATACTTTCCCCAACACTAAAAAAACCTTTCCACAAACATACTCAAAAACGCTGCATTTCAGAGCGAAATTTCGCCTTCTCCATCACCTCTCAAAAATAACAAAAGAAGTGCAAGGCAGATTTGGCGCCTCGCAGCTGCCTGCCCACTCGCCCGATTACGGATAAAAATTAAATAATTTGATGAACCGATAATAAACGTAAATATTTGATTACCGCCCCGTAATCGCGATCAATCTTACTATCTTATTCAATTTCAAATCCGCCTGAGATCACACATACGTATTATCTAATCATCTCTTGTCTTGATTGATCGTGTGCGAAAAAAAAAAGTAATTTAGCGTCGTCACTTTTTTTCTTTATCGCGGACGAGCTATTCGAAAGATGCGAATCGCAAAAATAGCCGTGCCTAATAGTTGGCGTCACTCGTAAATAATAACACGGTGCTGTATAAGCGATAAAACCGATTCTTTAGATAAAGTTGGAATGTAAATATTATAACGTGAATTGTTTGGTGTTTCGCGGTGTTAGGTGTTAATTAATTGGGATTGATTTTTGAAGTCAGGGATTTACTGCTATCGGATTTCTAGTTGAACTTGATTTTTGCAGGATGACATTGTGTAAGGAATCTGGTCGAATTTTTTTATTGAGTTTATTGCTGTTTGTCAGATAGGCATCGTTTTTTATTGCATTCTGGGAATTCTCGAGAGGAGTAAATTATTACTGCCGATCGTTTAATTGGTTATTATAAAAATGATCAGCGCTGAAATGGCAATTTGATAAGAGTAATTTTTCGTGGATGGATAATATATTATTGGTCAAATTTTCTGTGGTCTAATAAAGTTTTGCAAAGCATTAAATACGCGTGAATATACTATAATTCAAAATTTTTTCTAATACAAGGAGAAAATTTGAAAAAGTGAAAATATGTTTCGAATTGTACTAGAAATTCTCGACTATTTCTGGTTTTCAGCGACGGAAAAAATATTTGAAATTTCGATTTGGCTTAAACAATAACCCTATTATCGTGAAAATTGCGCGGAAACGATTTGAAAATCGTTCGAACAACTAAATACGTCATCGAGCGTTTCTTGATAAGGCTAATAATGAATTCGACATTCGAGAAGTCAAAATATCCACCTGCTCCGGTTTCTAAAGTACGCCACTTCAAAACTATAACAACTACCCGATAAATTTAAAACTCTTCGTCAAATCAACTATCACCATTACCAATTTAAAAGAAAATCTCTAAGTCCTACCAAAACCTTACACCACTCGCGTACAAACTATCCTCAAACAATCCACCAGCACATCAATCTCAAATCCCAAAACCCAAAAAACATCGCTAAAAAAGCATACCTGTGATCTTGGGCACCCTTGAGGGATCCGCTCGGATAGAGATCGGCGGCCATGTCGGCCTTATCGCACTGGCATCTCTCGCCTCGTACCATCTATCCTCCTCCCCCCTCTCCAGGTGCTTCCCCTTAATATACAAATCCGCACCTCTCGAAAAAAATCCGACAATCCTCCCGGCTGACGCTTCCCGCTATCGTCCGTCTCTTCGACTTTCTCTATCAGCTCTCTAATAGCTTATATACTTGAATATTACGTGAGCGAGTCCGCTCTAACGACCGGCGGAAGCTGGACTCTGCAGCGCTGCTCGCGCTCTCCCTGTATCAGCCAGTGCATCGCGCCGGCTTTCCTCGCTGCTTCTGCTTCAGCTTCTCCGCACCTCATCGCGTAGTCGATCTGTCCATTCTGTGATACGGGCAAAAGTGTATAATCGCGAGCTTTGCTCTGGCTCTCTTGCGCGTCTTTATACTGATATTCCACGACGAGAGAGGAAGAAGAAAAAAGACAATAGAGAGAGTTGGAGTGCGCGAGTTGGAGGGTCGGACTAGACTGGCCCGAGGCGAGCTTTTGGCCGACGTATAGCTCGAGCGCGAGCTCCGTCAATTGAATAACGAGAGCCGACTCGCTCCTTCTCTCTCTCTCTCTCTTTTAAAGCGAGAGAGCGCGGGAGTATATAGTAGAGAGGTAATGTGTACAGAGTATAAGTGGACGCGTAATGTGTATACGTACGTGCATTGAGCTCGAACCGGGAGGGGGGGGGGAGGTTTAATTTGACGGGGAGGCTGGATGAGAGATGAGGGAATTTTGGGTGAGCGAGCGATGGGCTTTTGCGATGGTGAATCGGGGAACTGGTGAGGAGAGTTTAGTGTGGGAGTCGGGTTTGCATTGTTGGGTTGACCGGAGGTTTGGTTTGGTGGGAATTGAAAATTCTGGTGGGTTTTTTTGGGATGGGATGGGGTGTAAGGCAATATTTAGTTTTATAGGAGAAAAGAGAGGAGTGCTTTACGGCGGATACGGAAGTTACGTTCTCATTGCAAAAGGTGATCTGTTTTATTTCTTAGAAAGACCAGAAGCTCTGCTAAGTATTTCAAACGAAAAACGAGAAGCTCTACATTTTCACCTTCCGCGCTTAACTTGTTGCACCAAATCAGTAGCAATCTCGCAATCCACTAACCAGACGCTCCTCAAGCCTCTCAAACCTAACTCTCCCAAATGCAAAAAAAAAACGTCCAATCCCAAACCACTTGCACTCAACAAAACATATCCATCCACAAATCCCAGCAGTTAACTACTCTCTCGATCGAATAAATTTCCTCGAGCATCCTTTGATTGATCCAAACCGAGCTTCCACACAATACACTCGTACATCCACGGGGATGCTCTCGTCATCAGAGTCGATGAGAGTCACGAGATTTCGCTTGCCGGGCTGGCTGAACGCGCGCGCTCGTGACGTTGAAAAACGCGCCGTTCCTGTATGTGTATACACTTTGCACAATTGAGCATTTCAATTGAATTCGAAAACACTGACTAAACGTGCGTTACGCTCAATTCGCGCCGGCGATGTATATGCCAGGCACTTTTCGAGCCTGCGTGTGTATTCGTTTTTGCGCGCCTGCGGCACGTGGATTGGTTTGTTGAAAAAGCGAGACAACAGAGGAGCGAGCTGGGTTATATGCTACTTTGTGGTCTTTATGCGAGTTTTATTGTCGGTTGGATGTGACACTTCGGGCGCGTTTATTTTTGTAAGATTGGGTCGCTGAGTTGCGGGTGTTGTTGTGTCGGGGAGGAAATGGCGGTTGAAAGATTTTATCAGAGTTGAATTTTTTTTTCTAAAGTTTTTGTTTTTAAGTTTGAATTTAACGTTTCAAGAGTATCTTATTGTAAATTATGATAAATTAATTTTATCCAATTAAAGCGTACGTTATTGAACTGTTTAAGCATGCGAAATGTATTATCATTGTTGTCACTATTTCCATTATTTTGGCTAGTTTACAAAGAATAAAAACCGAATAACTTCTTTTTATGATATTATTATTTTTTTAATTAAACTTTCAATAGTCGATGTTGCGATTACGTATTCGGATAACAAGCAATTACCAACTATTCATCAAATTATTTATTCACACAAACTTTTAGCCACTTCCACATGAACACCCAAATAAATCTACAACTAAAACCCACACCTTATATTCCTCAAATTATTACGCTTCCCAAAGTACATTTTTTATCGCTCCAAATCCCAAACTTCCACTCCCCACATCTCAAACCTCCACAAAAACCCATAACATACAACAACTTCCAAAATCCAATCTCACAACTCTCCCAGCCGCGCGCAAAAGCCCAGCTCCTCAGCGCGCATATATGCAAACATTAAAAAGCGCTGACGTCATTGCACACCGGATCCATCCTCGTAGGCAGCTTAATCCTCTCGCTCCGCGTGAAAAGTCGGAAATGAAGTCATACCGCGCAGTGCGCTATTATAACGTCCACATTACCTAGATACAAAGTGCTGGGCATTCCCTAAAAACGGCTTGCGGCTTGATCCGTGAAGTGTCTCTGTTTTGGCGGGATACCGCCCGGAAGAGAATATGTAGAGGTAATTAGGTGTATGTACTCGTGGGTATATTCCATCTACGAGCTTCAATGTTTATTGCGATTCGCTGTGTTTAAGATGTTTCATATGCGAATACTTATGTAATTCAGTAAGGATAGATGTGTTTCAAGAGCAGTGTTTAGCTTATTTAATATTTTATAAATATTACGTAGAATTATTGGATATTTATAAATATATCAAATTTCTAGGGTTTAATTTATTCATCTTATCGACGATGTAGTCATCAATAATACCGCAATTTAATTTAAAAAATAATTCTGTGAAGGGTGTGTTAGTCATCTTAGACTCTTTTGAATATTATGTTACATAAACAATCAAACTTCTATCAAAGATCGCTCAGAATAATGAGACCAGTTCAGTCGTATATACGCGCTTGAGGAGTGCGTATCGTTTCAATCTTAAACGCAAATTTTGAATAAAGGTGTTTCTTCACTAATTTATCATCATTTTCTTTTTATCCAAAATAATCTTTCATTAGATGTACGTGAAAGTGCGCACGTACGAGCGCGAGTGCAATCAATGTAGTAAGATGCATATTATCGATTGTGATGTGAGTGTCGAGTAAGCGATGCAGTTTTTTTTGTATAAGAGTGGTGTTGAGAATAGTTCGTTAATTTTTAGGATGGAAGGTCGTGATTCTAGGGTGGTTTGCTTTGTGTTTGAAGGCTTATATAGTTACCGACGATTACAGAAATCTGTAATCTGTCATCGAAATGACAGATGACACGTCGAATCCATTCTGCAGTTTTTGGAAAATCTTGGTTGTAGTGTTAAACTTATAATTATTAAACTTTTGAAATTTATTTATTGCTCATAAACATTTTTTAACCCTAACTTTGTTTTAAAATTATAAACAAAACAATTGAATTTTATGCAAAAAAAATTATTCGTGTTTTTCAGTTTAATCCGCGCATAAAAATTCGAATTGTTTGGGAAGTGTACATATTTATTTAATAGTTTTATTAATAAATGTTACCGTACTACATTGAATGATGTCATTTCGTCTACTTCTATTTAAGATAATGTATTTTCATTCATGATTCAAAAAGAAACTAACTCAACTGCTGCTTGTAAAAGCAAAAAGAAAAAACTCGATAATTAACCAACGGCGCTAACATTAACGCTAGTAGAAACGCGCCGAGCCAGATTAGCCGGCGTTTCGATAAACCCGCCATGTATCTACTTGCGCTCTTACTACTGCGCCCTTATCTCTCCTAACACTCGGAAAACCCATTCGAAAAATCTACTATCAGCTTATTGTCAAGCAAATTCATTCTAATTAATTCGCCATCACCATCGCCGTGTCCGTGACGTGTTTTCAAGTTCAATTACAACTACCGTCACGTGCCATTATCAAACGAGCATAATCACTTTTGCGCGCCGTTACTCGACGGCGAAACGGAACTAACAGCCTTTTTTCCAGCGGCAAAACCGTTTTAAGAGCGTCGGCAAAAACAAAATTACGAGCCTCGCTTGCTCCGCTAGCTCGTCGCGAAAGTGTATGAGTGGAAAAAAGAAAATATTGATCTTTTGGGGTGGGAAAAAGCAAAAATTTAATTGCATCGGCCGGGAATCGAACCCGGGCCGCCCGCGTGGCAGGCGAGCATTCTACCACTGAACCACCGATGCTTCGTTGTTTTGACTTAGCTGGAATTCCGAGCGCCCCCGACTCGCCGCGGAGATAGCCTGGATTTACGTGGTATAAGTGGGACAGTTAGGAGGAAGCTGTAGTTGGGCTCAAGGCCGTAAGATGGCTCTGCTTGTTAGAGCGCGCTTTTTTCGATTTTATGTATGCGAGCTGTGATCGGCGTGTTTAGGGTGATTTTGGATTGAATATCGGTTGGTTGCTGAGAATCGATCGGAAAAGAGGAAAGTTTTTTGTATACTTGATAAGCGTGTGAAGAAGGATAATTGAATGTTGCGTCTTGGCTAGCTTGTCTATTACTACTGGGTCGGGCAAAAGTACGGCTTTTTATTGTTTTATACTGCTGCAAAGTACTGTAACTATTAATTAAATGGGAAACAGGATAAATTATTATTTGAATAATAAGGATGCATTGATCTAGCAAATTCGTTATTAGTAACCGTTTTTTTCGTGAGAGTAAAAAAGAACAAGAGGATTTAGAATCATCTAGGTGAATGGTCAATGATGCCAAGTAATTACAACTTGGGCCCGATGAGATATTTTTATTAAATAACAACTTTCTAGCCACTCTATTATTATATTATGTAAACTTTTTTTGAAAGAGAGGCTCAACATCTCCTCAAAACGGTATCATATTAATTTTGAACAAAATGGACTAAACCTATAGTGTCGAAAAGCTCCAGAAGATATTTACTATTATCGTCAATTTAGCCAACCATACACCTCCTCAGACAAACTCATACTACTGTTTTTTCCGAAAATTCTAATTTTCAAAATTACAACATTTATCTACTTAAAATCCAATAAAAATTCAAGTGCCATCATCAGCGGAAAAACCTAAAAAAAAAGCAATCGTTTGCACGGCGTCTCACCGGACTCGCTCTGTAACTACTTACGCGTGCTTTGCATATGCCGCGTATACATCTCATTTCATTAGTTTAAGCGTCTTACTTGCGTTCGCGTTTGCAAAAATAAGTGCTCTATAATACTCACGTATAATAAGGTTTTCCCGGGATAAAAATGCGCAGTGTCCTCCGAATTTCCCCCAATTTTTCATCTAATCGTTAGAACCAAGCGGAAAGATGCGGTGAGTCACGTTCATATGCCGAAGCTTTCGTAATGGAACAGATTCAATAAACAAGCTCATCAATTCTAGCCAGCTCCTACATCTGACGTGACTTGGAATCACCTCAATTGACAGTCTGTTAAAATGACATAAATATTATAGAAATAAGTACAGTGTTGATGAATTTGCATCCTCGATGGATCGTAAAGTTGTTTAAGCAACACGATCCGTTATACTTTTTTCAATGTTTCACTGTTTACGCAGTTTTATTCATTAGTAAAATTTGTTTATTTTTTTTTTTTTTGTTAATACTTATTTGTTTATAACTGAAGCTTAGAATGCATAATTAGATAAAATCGATTTGAATTCTTTTGGAGATATGAGCTATATTTCTTCAATTATTTTGAAAATATTTGTATTATTGAATAAGGAGTGAAACTTTATATCGTCTTTCACACTATTTCTCATAGCTAATAATTTTTATGAAAGGATAGTTTAAGATAAATATTTTTCCCTAGTTTAACACTTCATTCACGATCACCTTTCTCTACTTCCCATAAATATCCTCAATTCTATAATACAGTTAATAACAGCTAGATCATCTTTCTACAGCAGTAAAAATTAACGAATTCATCGCAAAAATCAACCCGCTAAACAACTCCACAATCTCTCCTTAAACCAGCACCATCTCAAACCACTCCATTTCAATCCACCACGCATCCAACACCCGCAGCTGCATCAGCTTCAACACACATCACGCCGCGCTCTTCAATCCATCTCCACTCGATCGCAATAACATAAACCCACGACCTTGCCTCGAGTGCGATTTTCGCGTACGGCTCGACTGCATTACCGCAGCGGCTCAACGAGCAGCTGTTATTCCTCGCGCGCTTATGTACTTGAATTATTATAAAAGCCAATCACTGCACTGATTATGCGTGAGATAGTAAAAGAGCGATTCGGATGAGTCCAGTTCCGCGCGTGTGATCGGATATATTGACATTGGCTAGCTGGGACCGACTCTTATTCTCTCTGTGGGAGATGCGTGAAGGTTGTTCCCTCTGAGCTTTAAATTGTACTAACGTAAGCCGCGTCGCTTCGGTTACGTACATGTGATGCGATGCTGAATTGAAGTATATATTCCGAAACTACTCTTCTACACTTAAACCTTATGGGTATATACTTTCTTTATTAACAATTCCATCTTCTTTATCAAATACACACGCAGATAGGCGAGATGTTGCTGTTCATAGCGACGGCCAGCGGACTGCATCGGAGTCCCTACTACACCCTGCCCTGGCAAGAAATAAGCAACCTCGAGCCGAGGCAGCTGGCTGCTAAATACCTACCCGAGGAGCTGGACGATGATTACGAGCTGCGGCTGGATACCTCCGAGGCTTATAGAGATGAGGAACGGCTTAGCAGGAACGACCGAAGTTTGCTGCCGGTATGCTATATTTTAATTTCGCAACATTGCGCTAGTTTGATTTTTAAATAATGAGTATCTTGTATGTTTTGTACTTGTATGTTTCGCAGGAATATCGCAGCTTGTGTGAAACAATGACGCGCAAAGTCGAGATGAAAAACGATCCGATCTACGAATACCAACCACCGCACTATCACGAGGTCTTTTGCAAGAGCTACTTCCTCATGGATGACGAGCCCCAGAAAAGCACCGTAACCTCAAAACAAGTAAATTACCATATGGCTTTTACCTACAGTCGGTAAAAATCATTTTTAAAAAATAGATATAAAAACAAATAACAATAAACATTAACCTTCACAGAAATGCGCCCATCCGAGCTTTCACTGCGTGCAGAGAAGTCGCACTCTGTTCATGACGCGGAGACGCTGGGACACCGACTGCTGGGAGCCAGTTACCAAAGTCGTGGCTAGCGGCTGTGACTGTATGTGGCCTGTGTCCAGCCTTGGAGATGTATCCATTCATTATTGAGTGAGCGATTGATGGACCTGGAAATTCGGAAGACAGCTTTGCAGTATTATATTAAGGGGGGTGAAGAGATGTTTAAGGAGATGACGCACGATGGATTATTTGATTTTCTTACCGTTAATGTAGATTACATGCAAGGTTTATGTACGCACTGTGTTAAATTTCAGTATTGCCATTTTGGGGAAAAAACTTATAAATAATTAGTAATATGAATAAACTTTCCAGTTTTAATTCTGTACCCTTAATAAAAGTCAATTTTTGCACTATAACGTTATGAACAATCGAAATATTACAAGTTTTACAATTCGAAATTTACAAATGACAAATTTTATAAAAAAATCGTTCAAGTTGATTTCGTACGATCAACTAAAATTAAATATTGTAAAATCTTAATAATACATGAATTTTGCATTGACTGTACAAAACCATGGTCAATTCATTTTACAATAAATTTTTTTTTAAATATTTTGTTTACAATACTTTTTCGTTTTATTTTATTTATCGAAAGTATTTCAGTCGCTAGAAGAAATATAATTACTATGTCTAAAAAATAAATTACAGATAATGAAAGCGCATAATTCTAAGTATTTCAAAATGCAAAAGAGTCAGAATATTCCACCATACTTAAATTAAATACTTCGATAATTTTTTGTTTTTAAATAGAAATAATTGTCCGTTAAAATTTATGTATAAGTAGATATATAAAGTAAAATTATATTTCTTTTTATAAATTCAACAAATGTTGAGTTTTAATAAACAAATTATTATTAAAAAATTGAATGCATTATTTACTTCCTGTTTCATTTTCATCCATATTTCTAACGCCGACACTAACACGAAGAAATTTTGTGTAAAACAAATGTTTATTTATTATTTATTTAAATATTATAAGCATGCGAGCTTAGATAATTAAAAAAAAAATTTCCAACAATATTTAATATACGTAACATCAAATGCTAAAAGGTATCGAATTATCGTATTCATTCAACGGTTTTACATAAACATAAGCAATTTACAAATTCATATACTCCAACAATATTTAACATAAACAATTTAGAAATTAAAATTTCAATTCCGGATTTATTTACTTATTTCTTACCTGTCATAACAGTATGCCAAACAATACTTCATTTATCACCGGACACACTTCGCGACCGAAAAACCCACCTAATTTATTTATCAACACAAATATTTTAACAATAATACATCCCGTCAAAATAAAAAAATTATACAAAACCAAAACCCCGCACTAAAAACCTACCTTACACCGCCATCTACCACTCACACCGCAACAATCGCACACCTCACAAATTTTGTCCAGTTTTCAACAAAAACCGGAGGTCGCCTCTCATTGCGCACTCGCCACGAGGCGGAAGAGGCTTTTCGAAGACAGCAACGTGCTTCGCTCTTTTCCCTCGGCGCTTCTCCGGGTGAACGATACTTCGACGTTAAAATGGTCCAGAAGAAGGTAATTCAGTGCCATTTTCCACGCCCGGATAACTCGCGGTTTGATGCCCTTTTTTGTTATCGATTTTTGCAAAGGTTAATAATCGGCCCTTTTGTCGCGGTCGCTGAGAAACAATTAAAAATACGCGAGGTGCTTAACCTCAAAGCCACAACGTGACCGATCCTTCCGAGCCTACGGCTTGTACTCGTGGTCTGTTTACATATTTTGTACTTTCACCAGCGAAAAATTTTGTTTTTTTGGATTCCATCGTTTTGTTGATTGGTATTTTTTTTATGTAAAGTTGATGCTTTCTGGTCTGCGAAGGGACAATGTTGTATTAGCAAATTGATGATTTTGTTCGTTGATAAGCACAGTAGATGCTATTCGATTCCACTTGTTTCATTACGGGCAAAGATCATATTTATCAATTTTTTCCCCTGTTTACATATTAATTTATTGGTTTGTTTTGAATATTATTAATCTAATGTCCATTTTATGTATTTTTTGTAGCCTAAGAAGAAGGTAGGAAAGAAGGTGGCTGCGGCCCCTTTGGCCGTTAAGAAGGTTGAACCCAAAAAGGTGACAAACCCTCTTTTCGAGAAGCGCACCCGTAACTTTGGAATTGGTAAATGTCCTTTACATATTTATGATAAAAATCGTTTTTAATTAAATATTTATTGCTAACAACAATTATTTTTTATTATTACAGGCCAAGATATCCAGCCTGACAGGGATCTCAGCCGTTTTGTCAAATGGCCAAAATACATTCGCATCCAGAGGCAAAAGGCTGTTCTTTCCAAGAGATTGAAGGTCCCACCTCCAATCAACCAGTTCACACAGACCCTTGATAAACAGACAGGTTAGTCACTAATTTGTTACTAATAAGTACAATTTTTATTTTGTTTATGTATAATAAAAAATTTTCTTTATTTTAGCTACTCAGTTGTTCAAAATCTTGGAAAAATACAGGCCAGAAACTTCTGCTGCCAAGAAGCTGAGGCTAAAGGCTAGAGCAGAAGAGAAAGTAGCCAAGAAGGAGGACACCCCGACCAAGAGGCCTAACACTCTGCGAAGCGGATGCAACACTGTTACAACCTTGGTCGAACAGAAGAAAGCTCAGCTGGTTGTCATTGCACATGATGTTGACCCCATTGAGGTTAGTGAATTTTTCAATTAAAAAATTGAATAAAAAATGAAAAAATTCTTATTATTTACTAAACTATTTTCTTTCATAGATTGTTCTATTCCTGCCTGCTCTTTGCCGTAAGATGGGAGTACCTTACTGCATTGTAAAGGGCAAGGCTCGTCTGGGACGTCTTGTCAGGAGGAAAACATGCAGTGCAGTTGCTCTTACACAGGTACAGTATATAAATTTATTATTTAGTTAATACAACATTAATAGTTCTAAAGTGATGAAGATAATAGAGCCAATCCAATGATTGCTTGTGATATATTCTATTTTAACTGATATTTTACAATAAGAAGAAAAGATTTATATTGTTTAATTTTCAAGAGTCAAATTATTTAATTAACGTTTTTTCTTTTTTTTGTTAAAGGTTGATTCTGGAGACAGAGCTAACTTCACCAAGGTCGTAGAAGCTATCAAGACCAACTTCAATGACCGACAAGATGAGATCAGGCGTCACTGGGGAGGTGGTCTTCTTGGTAGCAAATCTGCTGCTAGGATAGCTAAGTTGGAGAAGGCGAAGGCAAAGGAGCTTGCACAAAAGCAAGGTTAATTTTAAGTTGTCTGTGATTTTTATTAAAAAATTTTAAGATCAAATAATAAAAACAGACAATTCTGGTACAATATTGATTACATTTTTTTATACATTCTTAAAAACCTTAATTCGATGTAGTTTTATAAACTAGTGTATATACAAATATTGACTTGAATGTAGTCTAAGTAGTCTTACATTCTCTTCTTAATTAATTTTTCTAATCTTTTTATTCTACCTGCCTCATGTTCTGGACTCTCGAATTCAACGTTTCCTCCGAGTTCGCTCGACGCGTCCGTACTAATTCGTTGCTTAAATTCTTCGATTAATATAGTTTGTTCCATTTTCCGTAAACCCTGTAATCAAATTTATTTTAAACACACGTCGATTATAATTTATAAATGAATGAAATCATACATACTTTCATGTCTAATATTTTTTGGAATTCTGGAACCTTTAAATCGGGTAATAATTTCCTACATTGGTCCACAAAACCGACTGGAGAATCTGTTGGCGACATAACGATTTTAAGTATCATTTCGGCAGTCGTCATACCTTTGACTACGACCTGCAAATAAACGGAAATATGCAATTTGTACATGGAAAAATATCTTAGTATTTTGAAATATTATTTAATTGTCTTAGTTCATTCTGTTCTGTTATATTACTTTGATAAGTTCTATCTATAACATATTAATATTTTTTAGATAAAGATTATCAGTATGTAATAGTTAAACTTATTTAGCTATCAAAATAATTACCTTAGTGTAAGTAGCTGGTGCTTTCCTTTGAATTTGGCAACCAGTGGATGGAAGATCTAAAAGAGCCGTTTTTAACATATGAACATCTAATAATAATTGCTCAGCTCCCACTGTACTGAGAGGTTTGCACTTAAATATTTGTTGAGTTAACTTGGGAATAAATGAGCTGCAATTTAAATATGTTCATTGAGTTGAATATTCACAAATAAAACCAATAAGTATTGCCATATAATCAAATATTTAAAATAACTAAATCATTACATACCTAACGAATTTTACACAAAGTTGTGTGAAGTATTTTCTGCAGGAAGACAATTGGTCTCTAATACTTGGAATGGTTTGACGAAGGTGAGCTACAATTGTGCTAACGTAACTGCTCTGATCACCGACGCTTTCAATTGTACTCCATTGCATCTGTTTTGATGGAGAATTGACAATTTTTTTTTCATTTCAATAAGATTTCGAGAATTTTCATTTAAAAATCATTGATTAGAAGTGATTGGAAACGATTGAAACAAATATATTCCAATCGATTTTAATTGTTTTAAATTGCATTATTGAAATGTTTTAATCGTTTCCAATTAATTCTAATTGAAGATTTTGTAACAGAGTTATACAGTTATTTACCTTCGTCATGGCATTCAAAGCAGGTTCACATGCAAGTTCCAAGTCTTGAACTAATAGCTGTATGCAGTTTGATATTACTCTGAAATAAAATAATTTTTAAATTGCTATAAAAATTTTTATAAAAAAGAAAAACCTTTATAAAAAATATAACTACCCGTGGAAAATATCTTGTTCTTGGGACAAATTGATTTTATCTGCATAAATTTTATCCGTTTTTAAACGGAGTTTTTCTTCTAATTGTTGCGTTGTTTCGAGGCAATACTCCGCTGTTGTCAAGATACTGCAAGCAAAATAAATAATAAAAATAATAAATAAAAATAAACAATTTTCCAATAAATCGTTAAAAATTGTTTTGCTATTAGAACTGACCAACAGATGCGAGCTTGTTCCTCCTTACTGAATCTACTGCTTTCGCCTTCTTTCAGGAAACTTTGGAAATTTTGAATGAAACCGGAAGTCGACAGATCCCGGAATTCCCGAGTTATACTGCTCACACTTGAACCGATACTTGCTCCACCAATTCTAAATAAAATCATAAAATTATTTCAATCGACCATCCCTTTACATATTACAAGTATCTACTTACTTAGGTAGATTATTTTGTAAAATCTTAACGGCATATTCTCGCAAATACTTTTGGAAGGTCTCAGCTAGGCTCAACATAATGGAGCCAGAACTGAGCTGTGTACACTGCAGCATGCACTTCTTATAAAATACAAAAAGATCCGCGCATGAAGAGAGAACACTACTCGCTCCTTCTATACCCTCATAGGCTTGAGCACCAGGTGGATGAACCTTACAATCAGCCACGAATTTTTCGATCAATTCGGATAAATTTCGATCCAGACTTTCGATGTATATGTATAAATAGTTTTCAAAGCATTTTCCTATTAAATTAGCAAAGGGTGAAGCGGCTGGCTTTTCATGTTCCACCTACAANATCCAGACTTTCGATGTATATGTATAAATAGTTTTCAAAGCATTTTCCTATTAAATTAGCAAAGGGTGAAGCGGCTGGCTTTTCATGTTCCACCTACAAGAATGAAACTTTAATTATAAATATGCTTAAAATAACTTAATAATTTTTCACATTTTGCAATTAATTTTATACCTTTTCGGTGCTTTCCTCTTCGAACGGATTGCCTGGTACATTATCAGTCGCAGCCGGTGTTATAGTTCTTACTGCACCTGTTTTCTTCTTGTCATCTAGCGTAATACCTATAAATCTCTTAGCCAATAAATTTTCGAAATTGGTCGTTCGCTGAATGGCATAGAGTAGCAGCTTCACATCTATTTCCGGCGTTCGTTTGTGCATCAACTTAGATAAATCTTCGCGAGTTATGTGGCAAAACTGAACTGCTATTCGCTCGGATACCTCCCAATCTAGTGGGAATATTGTGCCGAATTTCGATTCGAAATCGAGCAGATGTTTCTTTATCCACGCGTATCGACGA
>JAPYZA010003983.1:0-15550 GCA_030522685.1 Eupelmus azureus | reverse complement strand
ACTTTTATTCACTTTGTGATTAATATCAGAAGAAACTTTTCTATTAAAAATAGGATTTGTAAAGTTAACAAATTAAAGAATCTAATACATTGATTGTTTCAGAACCACTGTTACTAAATATTAGCAGAGATCTATTTTAGGTTTTTGAGCAAAATTTTGTCGCGCCTCCCCATTTCACCACATACTTATTAGATAAAAAATTACTATAAGTTAAACTAATTAGAAAATATTAAATATGGCTACTAATATGATAAATAAGAAATAACCGATCAAACTGGCTGCTTGTTGTTGGCTAATAATTGCTAGTAACTGAATATTTCCTCATTCGTGTTTCCACCAGTGCTGAAACTAATATAAAAACAGTAAATTTTAAAACTAAATTTGCTCCCAAATTCAATAAAAAAAAAGCCAAACAAAAAGTAAAACTAAGCACTCCAGCAAAAATCAACCTCTGCCACTCCAAATCCCTACCTCTCACTCACGTCCACCGCAAAACGCTTCCCAAAAAAAGCTCCTCCAATCCGGCCCACCGCGCTCGCTCGAAAATTAATACTCCGTGACCCCCTCCCAATTACCAGCTCATTAATTCCAGTGGCCGACAGCTTATTACATCATCTTTGCTTCCGCCCGGTTATAAATTTAATCTCGCACTTTCCCATAACTCGCGCGCTGCCCGAACTCGCAAAAAGGGCGCAAAAAGAAACGGGGCCAGAGATTAATTATGCGGCTCGCTCAAGCTCCTGGCCAAATGCGCAAGCTCGCACGCGTGAAAATAGACACGAAAAAGAGCGAGCATCGGCAATAATAGCCCTAGGAGAGCTTAGCTGCACGCTTACGGGCATTAGGGCCGGAGAAAAATGACAAGCCACTTGCGGATACTTCCGTGGGTGATTTTTTTTCGCGCCCTTAGTTTTGATGATGAAAGATTGGTAGTGGAGATGTTCTTGGGAGATTCTCACCTAGGTGATGATTTTACTTAGGCTGGAAGAAACGAGGCACGGTGATATAAGTATAATTCGGAATTTATTAACGTAAAAATTGCGAATATTGAATCTGGATGCGATTATGTAGAGTTCCCATCGTAAATTCCGTTTGTGTGATTATTTCCAAAAGATTTGGAAAGATTTTCGTTGAATTACAGAGCGGTGCTATAGCGCTGCGGGAGGGATTTATTAAAGGCCGGTGAAAATATTTAATGATTCATTTGTCGGGCGCTCTTGATGCGCGGATTTACGGTATTTTCATTCCGAAATTACCTCGTGCGTGACGGAAATAACGCGGCTTGCGACGCTCGGAGCTTGGTATCATGGCCGCGTTAAATATACATGCGGGGAGGTGTAAAAGCTTCGGGCGGACTGGAAATAAACTAAACATGTGTTAAATAGTGTTATTTGTTATCTGATCTTTTAGTTTAGTTTATGAAAAATCCCCGGGACAAAAGAAAATTTTAATCTGGTTGCATAAAATGTATAAAAATATTGATTTCTTATAATGTTTATATTAATATTTATTACATGTTTATTAAAATTTTTTAATATTCAAAAGCGTCGATCTTCAACGAACCAAGTTCATTTTTATTAAATATTTTTATTTAAATTTTCATCAAAATTTCTTTATATTTATTACATTATATGTATTTACGTAAAATGCAAAATGCAACAGTAAAAACATCGATACATTTTTAATACTTTTAAAAATAAAAAGTTAAAAAAGTAAATATTATATACGTATATAATATTACTATTCTCTTTAATTATTATAAAGACATTTTTTGTAATTTAGCTTGTCAATGAAGATTTTTTATAACATATAAAACCAGGCACAGATTTCTAATATTGTTTTTCTATTAACAATAATCCACGAAAAAATAACGTATTCGTTACATCAAAGCAACTGGAACCAATAACATTTCCTCTCTCCTATACAAAAAAAAAATTTCATATCCGCCACTAAATTCGACAATCTATCCCGCCCATTTACACGACACAAAAGAATCAACCTCTCCGCGTCACGCCCTCGATCTTCTCAATTAAAAGAAAAATCCGCTCTTTCAGCCCAAGCCACCGAAAATCCATCGCTCGTGCCACAATAAAAGTCTCCTCTCCCCCCTCGGCATGACAGCGGCATAAAGCTCAGTCTCAAAAAGGAAATAGCCTTTGCCTACTCCTCGAAAAAAAAGAGAGAGAGGTAGAAGTTGCACGTGGCAAAGGCTGCCAGGCTGCGTGACGAGTATAACTTGCAGAAAATTGAAAAATCCAAATTCGTCCGCCAGGGGAGAGCGCGACGTGCGTCTTGTTTTCAATTTCCCGCGCCGCATTGGAATCCCGCAGGACTTGCCCTTTGAAATCGAGCCTCTCATTCGCTGCAGACTTTCTGCAGCGGAACGTCTTTCACGGGGACTGGCGTTTCAGGCGAGTGCGTCGGGTTAAGCGTCCTTTGCTGACGAAATTGAATTTATTCCTATTTTATTATCAAGGGTTGAAGATGTCATACTTATTTTGGGTGAAAGGGACGTTTTGTGGTGTGAGGTGTAAGGCACGAATCATTTTAGAAATGTATCATGTTAGAGTATTAGCTCTGTCACTAAAAAATAAGCCGCGGCTATGATTAAGTTAAATGATTGCGCTAAATATTAATTGCAACGGTAATTTATAATAGGAAACTCAACAATTTTAAATGTCATATTTTTGTGTATTTTGAAGTTAAAACTGGAAATCATTTTATCTAAAAGTCTAAGTAAATGAAGTCGAGTATTTCTTCCAATAATTTTTTATTTTTAACATCTTTTACTTTTTCATTTATAAAACTTTTATGAGTATAATGGAAACCCGACTGTTGAATTATTAATATTTATAAAATATTAACACATAAGTTTTCAGGCAAAGAGGCTTTTTATTTACGTATTCAAAAAAAATTTGACGCAGTCTAGTATTAGTACTTTTAATTCTACTAAAATATTTATTTATTTATTTATTCATTAAATCAGTACAGGCCTGTCGGCCTACATACAAAAATATATATAGTTAATTTCATAAAGTTACAAAATTATTATCACATTATAAATACATATTATATATTTATAATGTGATAATATATCAATTATTATCACATTATAAATACAAGAATTCTTAGAAAATATTTTTATGTTAAAAAAAAATTTGTAAAATTAAATAAAATTTCCAAATATGTACTTGAATTTTGTATTTAGCTATTATAGATTTTATTAATTAGTTTTTATTGTATAAACTATCTTACAAAAATTCCTCTAAAATAATTTGGTTTATTTATTTTAAGAAAGTTTTAATACTTAAATATAATCGAATGCAAAAGGATTAGGTATGGCGTGGCAATGAATATTTTGATACCACTTTCTATCAAACTAGACCATCGAATTAACATTGTAGTATAAATGCTCACTTTAGAATAGAAAACATGATATTTGAAAAATGTTAATAACGAAATTTCCTTATACTTCAACAAAGTATAAATGTGTATCTATTTTACAAATTTCATAATAGTTAGTTATTTGCACATCCGAAATAAAATATCGTTTTGAATCTTGGATTCTTTCAGATAATAAATATCAATTCAAGATATTAAGATTCAATTAATGTAACCTTTGCCTCACCTATTTTCAAAAACTTCTCTCCTCGATTATTCTCACATTCCACTCTTCCATTCACCCTACCCCTTTTTCACTTCATCCGTCCTCTCCCACAACTACGTACATCCGCTAAAACTCGTTACGCACTCGCGCGATCCTTTGAGATAGCGCCTTTTTTTCATCACTCTTTTTATCACGCTTCGCGCCGGAAAGTTTTAATCGTTTCACGTCGCGCGGACTTTCGTCATTAGTCTTCATTCTGATGGATGCGCGCACACAGAGGGAAAAAAATGCGCGAATATAATAGCGCGGAACGCTCCGTACATATGAAGCCGGCGCGTGGTTTTGTCACGTGACGAATGGGGTAACGAGTGGTGGGATTCGCCGCATTCGACAGGCAGATTTTTGTACTCGCGGCTGAAGGATTTTTGACGCGTATAAGTCGTCGGCTGTGATTGAAAAATGACAAGCCGCTTGTTGCAATACCGGCAATTCGCGGCGGGAAATTTATTCGCTGATGTACGTGCGGGCTGGTTTGTCGAATTCGCGCTGATCGTAAATAAGTTTTATTAATATTTGGAGAGCGCGTTTTGACAGCCGTGTGGGGAAGATCTGTCTCTATAAATAAGCACAAAGAAGATAGATAAAGATGATTTATGATTTTGTTTTTGTTTTTTTTTTAGTTTGTTGATGATTGTGCAAAGTGTTTACGTGGTGGTTCACGAAATAAGAGTGGCAGGTGGTGATGACGATATTCGTTCCTTTAATGAAATTAAATTTTTTTGATCGTACCATCTTTAAAAATTTATAACATTTCATAATTTTGAAATATAAATATTTTTTAACTAACATTCATATTTAAAAAATGTATATGTTTATATTATTTATAATAATATTTTTAGAAATTGTAAATGAAAACTCCCTTCTCTATAAGATATAATTAAAAATTTTTGGGCACATCATAATTAAACTTTAAAATATCGTTTTTGGCAAAAATAAAACTTTTTGCCGTTATCATTTTGTTTATTTTCCTCACGTCGAAAACTCAATGTATGCTAGCTCGTCTAGCTTTTTTACAGAATAATTTAAAATTAACGAGCAGAGCCGCAGCGCATGTGTTTACATCTTTAATTAAAAAGGTGCGAATCTTGTACTTTTAGAATGACTGTACTGTTTTCCAGGCGGAGTACAATGTGAGAAATGAGCGGAAAAAGAATTATCTATTTATTCATTTATTAACATAAAAGTTCTTTTTACAATTTAACTTAAAGAAAATCTTAATTTTAAATATTTATTTATAATAATAACTAGAATTATTACTATCAAAATCGAAGAAGCATCTCTATTCCTTAAATAATCAGCGTTCGGCTTGCAAAGCCACAAGACGATCCTAACTTCCCCATTTCCTAGAGCTTCCATAATCCACTCAGCTCTTCTGTAACGCTGCACAGCTCGCCAAAACCTCAATTAGTTTAACGTGCAAAAAGAGTCAATTAAGAACCAGTCACGCCAACTCAAACACCGCGCGTATATGCACAGACAAAGACAGAGAGAAAGAGAGATAGGAAAAAAGGAAAACGAGCAGATACGCTTGAGCCTTTTTCTTAAGAAGGCTTTCTTTTACGGACTAAAAAAAGAGGAAAAAGCTTGTTCTTTACTGTCTTGGCGTTGAGATGCCCCCGTGGAGTTTGCGAAATCAGAAGACGGAGCGGAGCTTTTCTTTAGAACAGGTAAATTTGACGCTACATTGGGATTTTTATTCTGATTCGACGTGCGTTTACATTGTTGGTATCTACATACTATTTTATTTTTTTTATTTTATGCTTTTAAATTAGTTTAGTTTTAAAGTTCATCATATTTTATCTCAACATACGAGTAGAATAAAAATTATTTATGTTATTCTATTCGCATATTAGAATTTATTTCAATAAATACTGTATCAGCGAAAGACAAGTTAAACTTATAAGGAAATCGTTTCAGATTTAGGTCATGTATTCAGTTTGCATTTTCAGAAAGCATAAGATTAAAAGACCGCAGTAGTAGGATCTTAAATTCCAAACATAAAAATTTTGCGAATTTTCATTATTATTTTAAGGAAAATCTGGAAAAACAGATTCTACCTAAAAGTTTTACAAGAGAAAATAAAACACAAGATATCGTTTGTATTATACAGTATTTAAAAATATCAATAAATGAAAACGTATTATTACATCGCAAAATCTCAGATTTTACATCAAAATAACTTTTCATTGTTTTCGTTGCTTAACTTTATGCTACCGTAATTTTGGAATAGATCAATATATTTTTTATTCTGAATTCAGCAAATAAAAGCTTGTTTTTTCTAATTTTTTTCTAAAATCATTTTAAATATATAAATTCAAAGTATATAACATGATATTTTTGTGCGTTAAACCTCACTATTACACCTTTTTTCATCTTACAATCATCCAAGCCTTCTCCACTAGGCTTTGATTTTTCCAACGACACCAGGCCCTCTTTAACAAACTCTCTCTTTTTCTCAACCTCGCATCCACGCTAGATGCAGCGTAGAAACACACGACCCCCAAAGGATTGCCGCACTGTTGTATACATAGTTTGCCTGTTTTGTTAGCTCACGCTGAGCTCCCCAATGTTTCTCCACGTCAATGTCTACCCCATAGTTCGAAACGCTCCAGTTCATTCCAGTCCAGACCTCAGCTCCGCTACTCTTGCGTATTTATTAATTAAGCAACTTTTTCGACTAATTAAATTTCGTCCGGCCCAAGTTCAAGCCTCCTTTCAGCATAGCTGGGGGAAAATCATTTCCCGCGAGCTTTTCGTTTCGCGAAGATTAAATATTTGTCGTTCGCGGGGGGCAGAGACGCTGTTTCAGAGAAACTTTGCGTTTGCACAGTGTCCGTCTCTTTCTCGCTTTCTGTCTTTGTCTTTGCAAGAGAGGAAAGCGCCGGTTTTTCTCCCTGCGCTTCGTTCGACTTTTATAGTTGTGTATATAGTGTTGACGGAAGGAAGCGGTGGGATTGTTGCGCGGCGCAGCTGGATATTATTCTAAACAATGAAGTTTTCTTGCTTGCGCGCGTCAGCTGTGTTTGTTTTGCGAATCGTCGAAAATTTCTGTTATTATTGCGGGAGCTTGCAAGCTCTGCGGGGAGCTTTTTAGCGCTGCGTTCGAATGGTTTTGGCATTGTAGTGAGCTTATTGCGATTAAAGTGCATGCGGTAATGAGCTGAGAATCTGAATTTTTGTTCACTCTTTGTGTGTGGTGAAGATTAATTGTACGATTAAATGTAGCTTATGATGATTGCGAATACTGACATCTTTTTAATTATATTGAGAAAACAATGAAACAAAAGATAATTAAATAAAGCAGTTTATTATGTAATTTTATAAAATTACAAGTAATTCTTAAATTTTAAGAAGACTTATTTTTAATAAGTTTTTCCATGACATGAATTTCCGGCTTATAATATTGAAGTAAAGAAAAACATTCAAATTGCATTTTCCGTATTATAAGACAGCTTTTGCATAATACAGCAGAAAATGCTTTAAAAGCATTGCAGCTTTTGAAAAGTGTTTTTACCACAGCCTCGTGCTCACTGAAGTAGATGCGAACTCGTATACGTTTGAGCGTGCGTGCTTATTATTTTTGTAATAGTGAGAGGTTGCCTGTAGTAAGTTGTTTAATGTTAGTTTCTTTGAAATATTTTTATGAACTGCATTGATTGCATGGCTTCATTTTCATTTGTCATTCTATTTTAACTGTATTAAATTATTTGCTAGATCTTAAAGTTGTATTTAATTCAACGATTAAATCTCTTGGTAAAGTATAGTATGAATAACTTTCGTAAAAAAAAATAATTAAATATATTATAATTATAATTGAATATAATAAAATACATCTTTTTTGCTTTACATTAGTATAGCTTGATTTTTTTAAATATTTTCTTCGCAATTTGATCATTATAATGGAAAATTTCTAATTTTATCATAATGTATAAAACCTTTATAAATACCAATTTGATTCTATTGGGTCATAATTTTTAATTTATTGAAGCTGTTAAAATACAATCTATTTATATACATAAAAAATATGATTAATAAATCTTCCAAAGAGCCAGTATTAAAATAATAAAACAATGAAGATTCTTCACCTAAAATGGCGAATTATTATTTTATTAAGATTTTATATTATATTATTGATTATGTATAAAGTTTAAATAAAAATATTTTGTGAAAATTGTACTCACGCAAAACGAACGTGTCACTAGTTCTTAGTTATAATACATACCTGGAATAAAGAAAAACCATAGTTTAATATAGAGTTAAAATGAAAATTTAAAAACTTTAATTAATATATAGATAGCTTTATTGGTCAATTGAATTCATATGTGTTACAACTATAAATCGATATATAACAGTCTAAAAACAGATAAAACGACTATCTTAACAGTTAGAATTGTAATAGACTGTAAATACAGTTGATATTTATAAACTCCACAATTAAAGGTTTGAAAACGAAAAAAAAAAAATTTCCCCAATCAATTGATCAAGTATAACATCAATCAGTACTATCTCGCCCTAACCCACCTATATTTTACTCAAATCTAACTGAAACAAGCATAAACACAATGCCCTCCCACCACCACTCAACCACCCACGCGTTCCACCTCAACCACTCCTACTTACAATTTCCCCATCACCCCACCCCCCAACAAATCCAATAAAGTCAGCCTCCACTCTCATCCGATAATACCTCGCTCACATCCACGGCCAGCAAAGGCAAAAAAAGAAATGAAACGCTCAAACAACCGTCTCGCAAGCTCCCAAAAGCCGCATCATAGCGCGCCAAGATCCCACACAGCATCTCGAAAAAGAGAGTCAATTGCGACTCGGCGTTAAGCCCTCGGCTGCACAGAGCAGCAACTTTGCAGCTATACTTCCCTCCGCGAATCCGAAAACCTATTTTAATATCAAAGGCGGCTCTCGCTCTCTCCCGCGCGTTTTAATATAAACCAAGCCGTGCGCCGGCGTATAACTGCCTGAGTGCCGCGCGTAACGCGCCCTGGCATATATCGGCCGTTCATAATGCGTATATACGTTTGCGCCTTCCTACGGCTTTATGTATAGGCGCGCTAATTTGGGCACGCGCCGCTGAGCTAGTTCGCGCTCTTATTAGGCGAGAAACTTTGATCTTGGCGCGCGGCTGTATTGTAATGTTTTACTGATTACACAAGATTTTGCGAGCGCGCGCGCGCATTGTTTAATGGTAGCAGAGTTTGGAGTTGGGGCTGTTAAAGCAGTAGGCTTGCTTATAGTTTAGCGTTGAGCGGAGGTGCGTTTGACAAAGTACCCAATGCTAGGCGCCGCTGGCGCTTAAGTAGGTATGAATATGTGTTAGAGTTTATGCTTTTGGCTCGGCTGGGAGTTTATTTGCTCTAGGGTGGGTTTTGGTGCCAGAGGTGGGTCTTTGCTAGAGGTGAGCGGACGGAAGTGATTTTGGAAATTGCGGTTGGAGGTAGGGGAGTGTTTTTGGGAATTTGTTTTGGAAGAAGGAGTTTGGGAGAGTGTTTCGTTTTTGCTTTTAATATTTAGTTGCGGCTGTAAGCGTTTTGGAGATTTTATGAAAATTACTCGTGAGAGGGAGCGCAGCTTGACGGAAAATTGCAATTTCAGGATGGTGGAATATTAAAATTTTTAATACAGGGCAGAATTTGAGAAATTTTCCGAAAGCGAGTCTGGTGTCTATTTAAATTAGATGTATATTGAAAATTTCTGCCTGATTAATTTAATTTACATCTTTTATAAATAATAAAGTTTGACTCGTACTTTAAAGAAAATATTAAAGAAAATTTTTAGAAATTTTACTGAAATTTGCGGTACTGACCGACAAAAAGAAGTTAAAAATTCACAAAACTTTTGCCAAAATTTACTATATTTTTAATAAAAGCTTTTTTTAGGTTTTTTGTTAGTTGGTTTCATCACTACTGAAGAGTTTTATAAAATTTCTGAAACTTTCACTCTCTGTGTGCTGATAATTTGATCACCGTTACAGTGATGAAAATATTACAGAAGGTTTACATGGATTTTATGGAGAAATTCTCAACTTTAAAAAATACGATGAAAGATAATTACAATTTTTTTTTTATAAATTTCATTTTACAATGTTATTTAATAATGATAATATAAGATTAACAAATATAAATATAACATTTATTAAACTTTTTTATGATACTTAGTAACAAAATAAATAATTTACAATTACACACGCACAATGAATTATAATTTTAGATCACTTTAGGAATTCAGGTGACGATCCAAACTTAAATTATTAATTACACCCTAAACAAAATAACGGCAAAATAATTATCAGTCGTAAATTATTATAATTCAACAAACAACGGTCGTTTATGATATTGCGTATGCATTAATTTAATAGAAATCCGTTCACTCGCCACACGCATAATTCGCGAAAATGAGTCAAAGTCACATTAAGCGTCTATTTTGAAAATCAAATGCCCCATAAACAGAACAATCGCGCATTATTATTAACATTTTAACTCCCCCATCACTCAAAGCACACATCCAGCCTGTTGCCAACTACCAACAATAACCCAACCTATCCAAAACCATCTCTCTGAAATCCATTCTCCAAACATCCCAACACACCAATCCACCACCCCCTCCTACAAAAAACATCCACAGGTCCATCCTTCTCCGCTCCTCCTCCGCAACTAAAAATTACCGCAGCTCCATTTTCACGGCCTGTAACCCAGCCTCAGCCGTATATAGGCAAGCGCGCGCGTCAACTGCTATAGCTGGGCTCACGCATAAAAAGTCAACGAGGATCTAGCTGGCGCGCGAATGAGAGATGCGACGAGGGTGTAAACGAAAAGCGCGCTTTGCGCAAGTGCGCGTGTTTTAAGGGTCGCGCTCGCGCATATATAAATTCGCGCTGGATACACGCAGCCGTCGCGCTCATAAACAAGCGCGGCCGCATCAAGGCCGCTTTATTGCTCGTATATATAGGCTGCAGCCGTTTATAATTTACGGAGCGACGAGAAGCAGCGCGCCTACAGTTTTTTTTTTGCTTCTTTTGCTGTTGTGGAACGAGCGTTTCTTGTTTAGCGGCTGGGTTAATGGGTGTATGTGTGGGAGGGTGGGTGTATGTAGGACATTTGAGGCGGTTGTTGGCGAGTATTGGTAAGTTTTTAATCGGGATTGGCTTCGGTTCATTTTTATATATCTTATACTTAGTTTAATTTTTTTTTTTAGTTATAATGCTGTGAAAAGTTACGGAGTATTGGAAAGTGAGCGGGGATTAAGCGGATGTATCGGCGAGAGAGAGAAATTTTTATCTGCAGCTTCCGTGGAAATGAGATTAAATTTTAAAGCTCGCGCGATCTCGAGAAATCAGTTGCCTGAGTTGATTCGGCTCTTTTTGAGCGGGAGAGATTTCCCGATGAGAAAAGGCTTATCAGAATTTTTATTTTCGCGGACGGAGAGGAAAACTTCGTTCCTCCGGTATTGCATCGGATTTTTTTAAAATGGTGGGTGTTTTCCACTTTTTTGTTTTTAATTGTGTGTGTATGAGGAAATATAAGATGATTTCTTAATGGAGTATCGAGACGAGTTGGCTTTTGAATTGATTGAAGATGATAGATAATTTTTGGAATGCTTGACGAATGTCTAAAGAAAGTCAAAGCAAAAGTTAATTGTAATAAAATAAACGTGAGCTTTTGTGATAAAATTTAATTGACACACTGAAAGTTTATAGGGCAGCTTCTTTTTTTATTTTTATCTCTGGTACTTTTTTATAGGCTTTTGTACAATTTGTGGCTTTCTGATATAAGTGGATGAGTCCATTTTTGTACAAAATTGAGTTTATACACCGTTTTTGGAGGACTTGAAAGTCTCTCTTTCATATAAAATTCATAAAGGTACCGCAGAGTTATTTAAGAGAGACATCGCATTGAGCCTAAGTGTATAATTCCATTATTGAATAATAATTTCTCAAGCTTTTCCAATAATTCCATTGTAATTTAATCAAATACAATTTTAGTTATTTTTATCTATCTTTATTTAACTTATTTTCTCCAATCTTAAATACACATTTTAATAAAATACCATAATATAAATTTGTTATTATTTTTTAATAAAGATTAAAAATTGTTAATTTTACAAAATTACGAAAATGCACTTATCTACTGTTATGTTCCGAAGCTTAAATAATATAATACAACAGACATGTAAAAATAAAATAAAAATTATTATTAAATAACCTAATTAATATAAAGTATGCTTTCACAAATAATTGATATTCATTGACCTCGTTTACTTGTAAATACATTTTTATTAATATTTATGTGGATTGTTAAGAAGCAAAATCGGAGCCCTGGTAAAAATTAATTCAGTTACTGTCTAGATCTGTCTGGTTTTCTACGTTAAATAACTAAATAATATTTCCACCAGGGAGGTGAGGTTTTTATCGAGTTCCCGAAAATTCAGTATAATTCAGGCGAAACATTAATTTTTGAAAAACACAAAAAAATGGACTTAACAAGTTACCTTGGGAAGCCTCAGATACATCAAATAGGTAATAATTCCTCCAAAGCTTTAATTATTTGCAACTCTTAGTTACAGTGCTTAAACTTAATAAAAAAAAATGTGACACTGCTCATTTAGCATACCGAAAGAAATTTTCCCTTGAATTTCATTACACCTCGTATTTTTTAATCTCAAAAATTGCATTCAACTTTTAATTAACAAGTTTCTTCGCACGAAGATCAAATTCTGCTAATGCCCAATAATTTCAACGAAAAATCTAATTTCATCTGCGTATTTTTTTTTACAATTCCTCGTAGTCCGGATCTAATGAAGCTTTCAACCGGCAGCTCCGCAAGGCGCTCCAGGACAACTCAGCCTCCATTTCTCCGTATTGCAAAGTAGTTATAACTTCGTTAAAGTTTTTTCTCCGCCGTCCGTGAAATAACAGTTCCGAACGAGAAAACGGGTTTATTCCAGGCATAAAGAGAAAAGAGACAATTCTTCATCATGCTAAACTAAATCACGCGAACGAAAAAGCGAATAAAAACTCGCCGAGGAACACGTGTAAGCCGTAAAAATATACTTTCCCAGGGACGCATAACTATAAACTTTTTTAGCCGGCCCGTCAATCACTCAAGCGAGTTTATGGGCAAAAACAAAAAAAAAAAAAAATGACCGCGCGCGCGCACGCATCGAAAAAGAAGACGAAAGCTGCGCGCGCCTTTGGCTCGTGAAAGCGGCGCGAGCTTGCATGCATCTTGCAAAGAGTTTCGCCCTTTTATCGAGCGCGTAAAAAAGCTACGACTGCTCTAGTAGCGCGCGTTTATACCTTTAAAGTGCGTCCTATGCGATTTCGCAGAAATGGGAATATATATACTGGCGTATTAACGCGGGCATCGCGGGAGCTTGTTAAGCTCTGGCGCGCGCAGCTTTCGTATAATATGCGCTATTTTCCGACAGCTTGTGCGGATATAGGTGGTCTTTTTCTGGTTGGATTTGAGAGGCGACACGTTTTCTTGGAGGATATTTTTGTTGGGTTAAATTGACGAGTAAGTAGGATTTTCCGTTCATGATCGATTGAATTAATACTTTCAGCGAATTGCTTGAATAATTATCTTTGAAATTTATTAAATACAATACTTTAGTTTTAAAATAAACAATTTAAATATAATGGAATATGACTATTAGAATTAATTTCACTGAGTCAATTTTATTTTTATAATTGCATAGGAATTATATTTATTTAGATTATGAGACAAAATTTAACTAACATAAGTTATGATTCATTGTAAGTTTGACTCATATATAAGAAATGATAAATATTATTATCATGTATTATTAAATGTATCATTGATACATCAATTATATTTTTTTAAAAAATTTTTTTGGAAGTTAAAGTAAAATCTTAATTGAACTTCTATGACTTTTTGAAATGAAAATGATCGATTAATCGATATTCGCGCAAAAAAATTTTAAAAAGGATTTTTGAAAGGTACTCAGCTCTGACCTTAGTGCTTCACCATTGCAAACTGATATTTTTATAGTTTTTACATTTTTAAATTACTAATTAACATATACCAATCTCTTCATAACAATCGCCGTTTTATCGCCGTTTTATTGCAAAGCATTAGCCTAACTGGATTTGTTTGTTACCGATTTTAACTATGTTGTATTATCTTACTGTTTATGTTTATGTTTATTTATTTTTAAAAGATTAATTTATAGGTTTATATATGGATTTTATACTCGTGACAATAAAATAAATAATAAAGAAAATGAAATTTTAATTTAGTATTCTTAAGTTAATGTAATCCTTCTTCATCTGATTGTATATTACTACACTATTTTAAATTGTATATTTATTTAAAGTATGTATATTTTATACATACAAATTATTTTTTATAATAATAGAATATCCAATTTTTACTATTAAAAGCAATAATTTTTCTTACTCAATCTATCTATATACAAACATGTGTATTTTCAGTGTAATTACGTGTATTACTCTAACATATTACACGTGGGAAATCAACATTATATCTCAAGCTTGTTTTACAGCTAGCTTGGTCACGAATTTATCACCCATTAATTCTACTTTGCTTATAAGTTTTAATGAAGGTCTATACTAAAACGGTGCTTTTACTTACGCTTTATTATTATTATTTCCTAAAATGTATAATATTCTGTTGTTACATAGAATATTATTTTAAATTTTTAGTTTTTTGCATATCTACACAATAATGAACATTAAAGTATCACTCCATCAACTATTAAATTATTTTATACAAGATCTGTTTCTCAGACACCTGATTAGGCAGAGAATTTAATGTAAAAAGCAATTAAGCCGAAAGGTCAAAATTGAAGCGATTGAAAGAATTTATTAATTTTTAAGAGTTGTTAAAAATTCTAACGAATTGTCCAACTGTCATTGGCATTGGTAAATATCATCTGCCTGATAAAAGTAATTTTTTAGATCATCGCAGCTATCTTAAATCGATACATTCATGGTTGAATTTAAAACAAAGAAATTTAAAAACTTATTTCTACTATGTTTGATTACTTTTGAAGAAAGGAAAATTTTCAACAAACCAAAACAAGTTAAAACTTTTTTGTTTAGCACTATTGTCTGTTGTCTAATATCTATAGTATAAATATTTAGAATTTCATAACCCACACATAATTTTTAAGAAAATAACATATTTGAGTTTAGGTAGATTATATATCGCTTATAATGAGAAAAATTTTTAAGAAACATTGTGTGTAGACACAGCGTTGTATGATTTGGGCACCCAAAAGTATGGTGCTTCGCTCGGCACCATAATTTGCGGTATCAGAATTAACGATTTTTGGCGCTCGCACCTTAAAAGTGAGAATAGCCTAGAGGTATCTCGATTTACCGCGTAATTCGCGATTGAAGCGCCTACGTCATGGAGTTGCACTTGAACCGCTTGGCTTTTTCTTTACATGTGTGTGTGCATGCTCGCGTGTGTGTCAAAAAGAAGGAGCTATTCAAGATGTGCACTTCAAAAAATGTATTTCTTTTAAAAACTAAAAACTTTTTAATGTATTATTTCATGTAAAATAAAAATGTGCAACTTAGTTAATAAAATTCAATTTTTAAACAAAATCTAACAAAAATCCTTCTAGGGTGGAATCTAGGACAAGATATAAAAAACGGAATACACAGAATACGCACATGCACATGCATGTTCAGGCATATACTGATACAAATAATTGATAGAGAAAAAAATCTGAGTAGACGCCTTTTTTCGGAAATGATTAACATTTATTATCATGATAACACTGTTAACAGGATGGAGGATACACAATATTTGAAAAATATTTATAAAGCCTCAATTGACTTAATAAAAAGGGACTGCCGATAGATAGTGAAAAATAAAGGAG
>JAPYZA010003982.1:0-14426 GCA_030522685.1 Eupelmus azureus | reverse complement strand
CTGCTGCTGCTGCTGTTCTGCTCTCTCTCTATCTCTCCCTGCTTTAAATCCCTCCGCTGCGTCGTGAGCCGCGCCGCTATCTATCTTTCTCTGCCTCGGTGCACGCACACCACTTTGTCTCCTCTTGAGGAATTGAGGTTAGAACGAGCCCTGTCTATTCCTCTTGGCGGAGCCTGGCACACAACAACACGCGAAAATCTCTCGTGTGTTTTAAACGAAGAAACTCCGAGTCACTGCAGTTAGCTTCACTATAAAAAAAATAAAACGTCGCTGAGACTTGTCTCTGTGTATCCTATGTGTGTGTTATGTAGGGACGACTGCACTGTGTCTGCGTGTAATGCACCAGAAAGCGCGCCTGTGCGAGTGCTGCCTGCTGAGCCTCGAGAAGCGAACGAGAATATAACAACGAAAGCGTGCCGCGCACTGCACGGACGGACCTTGTCGGACTGGCTCTGTGCAAGACTCGTCGAAGCCAGCAGCGTTGGCCAGACCAGCAAGAGAGACAGAGAGAGCCAGCGCGCCGGGTGGGGATCACGCCGCAAGGTGGCGCCACTCGCCCTATTGTGTATCTCTCTCACTCCCATTTGCAGCCTCTCATACAGCGCTTGGCTTGCGGCTCTGCTGCTGCTGCTGCTTCCCCCACTGTAGTGCGACCCGTCGCCCCTGCGGATTCCCCTCCCCCCGCCCTCCGCTCCACCGCCCTGCGCTCCGATATACCGCCCGTCCTGCCCCGCCGCTGCCGCCTCGTGCTCTCTCTCTCTCTCTCTTTCTTGCTTTGCTGCGCTGTGCTGTGATGCTATACTGCTTGTGTACGCGGGATTAAGGACGAGTTTACAATTGACGGGCTGACTGAGCTTTGTGGCACGGTTGCTTTTCTGACGAGTTTTCGACCTTTTCTTGAGGGGGTTTTAGAGGTTGGTATTTCGGGGTTGAGTTGGGTTTTGGAATATGGATTTGGAAGACTGGGAATGTACGGGTAGTCGCAGTTTTATTGCCTATATTTCGTTGGATACGTTTATATATAATGTATATTTATGTATCTACAATATCAATATTGTGTTGTATTATTTTAAATTTTATTAATTGTCCTAATATATTGCTATACTTAAATTCATGAATTTACAAATTTAGATTTACTATATATATCAACAAATTTAGTAAAACATATGACACCGACAATAACATTTTTAATATAAAAAATATTTACAAAATATTTCGAATATTAGCTTGAAACGTAGTCAAATGATCCAAACTAATTAAATTTATATTTTCATTAAATAATATTCACATATCGTTTATAAAAGCTATTTATAACAAACCATAATCATGACATTACTCCAAAAATTTTAATTGAAAAATACAACTTCATCAACCTTTTAGGTTAGATCTGCGAATCTAGCAGAGCACGAAGCGCTTAAAACTTGTTTACATTTACAAAAGCGCCCGAGAGTTATTCGAGCAGCTATAGAAAAAAGAGAAGCAACGGATCGAAGTGGCTCGGCTCTGTAGTGGAAAAACAGCTTAACGCCCGCTCTATAGCCGCGCGCAGCGTTCTCTCTCTTTCTCCCTCTCTCTCTCGGGATCTGTCGATGTGCTGCGAGCGCAGCCGCTCTCCCCGTCCTTCTCTGGCCTGACGCGCGGCGCGGCTTTGCATTATGTACGAAAATTTCGACCGTTGCGAGAGCTGTCACTTTGACTCTCTTTGGCGAGCGAGCGTGCGCATGCAAGCACACGACTTTTTCCCACCCCAGCCGCCCGGTACTTTTATAGGTTATGAGCGATCTAGGAGGAAGCTCGTTTATCTTGCGTTTATTTTTTCCTCGTTGAAACGGAATATTTTCTCTCGTCTCGCTAAAAATTCTCGTGCTAGCTCATTTTTTCAATTAAAAAAACATTGAAGTATATTTCAACATTGTTTAAAAAAGATGAAAATTCAAAAATATCGCATTGCAAGCCCAGAAATTTAAAGAAAAACTTTAGCGCTTTTTCTATATTTATCCGTATATACACACGCTCGGCAGTCTCTACAGCGAGCGAGCAGGCTCAAGCCGCATGCTCGCTCGCTCTTGCCGAGAGGATGACGAAGCTTAAAGCGAGAGAAAGAGAGCGGGCGCGCGGGAGCGAGAGAGAGAGAGCTGGACGCCGAGCGAAAACGGGAACGCGAGCCGAGGTCTGCGCGTTATGTGCGCGCGCGCCGTGCCAGCAGCGGAAAGTCGATTTGCCCGGCGCGCCTGTCTTTCTCATGCACGTGTATCTGCGCTCTCGCACACAACACCTACGCTCTATAGCTCGCGCTCTGTATGTGTGTGCGTCGTTGTGCGGTCGAGGGCGTCACGGGACTGCGCCGAGTGACGGTAACGCCGACACGAGTGGTGAACATTTTCGCGGATAGTAGTTTTGATATTGGCAAGCATTTGATATTTGTCCGTAGATGGACCGTAAGGTGAAAATTGGCGGTTTGAAAATTGATGGGAATATTTTTATGGAAGCTTTGGGGAAAAATCTTTCGAGGAAAAGTCGATGGTAAAGCTATTTTCTAATAATGATCCGCTTGTTTTTCGCTGAGTATTCTAGAAACGTCGGGCATTACCGAGTATAAGAGCGCTAGGAAAATTTTGCCGATGCGGCAACTTTTTTTACGTCACTTTTGCAACTTTGCGTTGATGATGAACTTTTAGTTCTAATTTAAGTAAAAATATAAAATATACTTATAAAAGAATAATAAATTTTTCTGTATCTATATTGATTGCTTATGGAAAAAAATATCATTTGAATAAGTGTTTAAAAGCAACATTAATAGTTCCACGGCCGCGTTATATACTTGCCGCGGCTCGCGATCTCGAGAGACCCGATTCTGAAAAACTCGAATAATTCAGCCTACACGAAGAGAGCGATCGAAGGGAATATTTTATGACGGTAATGCATCGTCAAGTGACGATATTTCCTTCTCTCTATCTGTATCTCTCTGGAGGCATATACACTCGTGTCCCCCCACTGCGTGAGAGCTTATAGGTTATGTCGACGTGCGGGTAAAGGGGAAGCGAGAGCCATAGCAGTCGGCTCTGCACAGTAGGCGCGACGCGCAGAGTGGGGAAGAATAAGAGAGAGACGGGGAAAAGACGTTTTGAGGTTAGGGCCCCCCTCTGCGCGCATCCTCGTAGCGTAGCCGCTCCCACCGAGCCGACGGCGCCGATGGACGATTGCGCCTTCTATATAGCGCGAGCGCGCGCACACGTCGAATTCGCATTGGCATATACACTGGAATTCCAAAGAGCGCGCGCTCGCGGAGCCTTCTCTGCGCGCTTGTTCTTTTATAACTCTCCGAAGAGGCTGGCGCGCCTCGTTCTGGCCGAGGGAGCCCAGGCCTTGGGAGGAGAAAGAGGATACAGAGTAGCGCGCAAGCAAGCGATTTTCTTTTCTCGCGAAAGCCAAGTTAGAGCTTTGCGCGCACCCTCTCCCTTCTATTTCCGTTAGCTCCCTATCTGCGGCCGTCTCTCTCGCTCCCTCCCTCTATCTCTTCGCGACTGGCTGGCTTGTCCAACTGGAAAGTGGAAATCGATGCTATAAGCCTGGGAGGCAGTGTGCGCGCGCGACGAGCTCGCTCGCTCCTCTCTCTCTCCCCCGAGTCTATATGTACGTATAGGTTATGTTGGCCCCACGCACACACGTACATAACCTACAATGTTGTATGCGTATGCGACACGTGCACGCATACATGCTCGCTTAGCGTACGTGAATGTAGGCCTGAGTAAGGCTTCCAACACACACACAGCTGTATATACAGTGTGTGTCTGGGCATATAAACGCTCCGTGGAAGCGCGCTGTGTATTGCTGCTGCGGCTTATCTACAGTCAAGTCTCTAGCGGCTGGTTGGCCAATGCGGGCTCCGCTGCTGCTGCTACGTGTTTACGTACCTCGTGTGCAGCTCGGCACCGGCGCACATGCACATTCAAACCCTCGCGCGCCGCTCTGCCGCCATCCTCTCCCTTCTACTGTCGGCGCTCCCCTAACCCCTACAGTAGTTGGATGTGTGCAACTGCCACCACTACAAGCTCGCTCTCAGTGTGTATACTATACCGATATACACACAGACGGCGAAGGTTGGGACACGGCTGCGCGCGCAGCCATCGCAACGATCGCCGTCACGTAAGCTAATTTCAATCGTTTTGCATCGCGATATTTGAGGGACGGACGTGGACGCAGCGGCGCGAGATCGGCCACCGATTTGGGGGTTAAGTTCGTCGAAACTCGCGCTCAAGACCCTTGCTCGGCGAGCGAGATTGATGAAATTAGCCCGGTAGGAATGACGGGATTTTCTCGAGAGATAACGCGCTCGCTTCGAGCGGGGCAAAGAGGGAGGGTATGCGAGCGCAAAAGCCTCTATATATATGTGTGTGTGTGTTATGTGTGCGCGGGCCTCGTGCGAGATATCCTCGGCGAGGCTCGTGCGGTTTTATGCTGCTTTTACATCGCGCAAGTTATATAGCTTGTGGCTTTTTTCTGAGCATACGCGGCGAGTAACGTCGCAACTGCCGCGAGCGTGGTTTTCTAATGTATTAGTTCTCAGCTTTGAGTTATATTTGCATTCATGAATACAGAGTAATTAGAGGATGAAGATTAAAAACCATTTTTTATTTTTAGTATTAAATTATGTAATTTTTCAATCGATAGCATTATTTAATTATAGTCATATTCTAACTTGTAAGTTTGGCTAGTTCAACTATTTAGAAACTGGTCCGTTTCTCGTCAGGAGACCTGGCATTCGTATGCAAGAGCTTGGTCAGATAAATAAAATGAGAATTAGATTAGATTTTTTTTCTTTAACTATTTACGTGTATATAAATTACATATAAATAACATAGTAAAATTAAGGTTAGACATGTATATTTTAATAATTAAAAATATTAATTTTCATAAACATAATCTTAAAATTTCTGTACAAAACTTTATTTAAAACATTAATTTTGTCCACTAAAGCTTTCCTTATACGTACAATTTAAATAAATATTGTTACTGTTTATTGTGTACTTAAAACCTTATATTTACTATTTTTTATTATTTACATAGTTACAACTTGTTTAAGTCCTACTACCTACTAACTAAATTAGCGAATTAATTTAACGACTTACAAAATACAATTTACAAAAATGTATACATTATTGAACAATTAAACTCCGGATTCAGTGCAGCTTATAAAAATATTTAGATTAGACTTTAAAACTGACCACTGGTTTTTGTTCATCATTTAGTTGTAAATCATTTTTACCAAACAAGTCAAATTTCCCGATCACTCGTCTATCTCACCTTCTCCCTTATCGCGATGCTGATTCGAAAGCTCTCTACAGATTACGCGTCTAAGATCGCCTCATTCGTAAGGGAGTTAAGCTAAAATTCAGTGGAAAAGCAACTTAACGCGAGCGCGCGCGCCTTCGTGCCTATCCGCACGAATGGAAAGTGCCACGGCGCGGTAAATTTCCGCGCGCACTCGCGTGTCTCCGCACGCTATATTCACGTCAAAATGTTTTTTAAAAATTTAAATAATTTTTTTCTCTTAACAGCGGGATTAAGGATGACTTTTTGGAATAGGTACTCGCACTCGCCCAGAGTTTTTAAGGTTATAATCTCGAGTAATCGCTGAGTGAGCCAGCTCGATCTCCAGACTCCAGACTCTTTTTCTCTGGAGGGCGGCACTCGCTGGGCTTGGGATTTGTGCGCTGGAAAGTTTAATTAGTAAGGAAATGTTTAATTGGGTGAGTTATGTTTACTTGCTTTGTATTGTGTTTCTGAAGTTTCCTTTTTTTATAGTTTTTTTTTATTTATTTATTTATTTTTTGTTTATAAGCACTTTAATCTTTCAAATGCGTTTTCTAATCTTTAAAACAAATCATTTTGTAATTTCTTTAGTAATCACTCGATCACAAAGAGAAAGCGCCGTATAACATATATAATTAATTTATTTATTTCAAGACAATTGTAAATTTATTGTTTTTTTTTTATAAACTGAGCTCTCTAGCTATTATTATATTGCCATAGAACCCAATAAATTTAAATAAAACTATAATATATTCAATAAAAACTTGGAAATATAGGATCGCCAAATTATCCGCCGTTAATATTTAATTAGTTTTATTCCGTTTTTTGGATTAGGTATTTCTTATTTATTTTTTATTTATTTTTAGGATTGGAATTTATATTTAAAAAATGTATTTACTAAAACAAAATTATACTTTTCATATCCATTTAGACGGCTAAAAAGTATAATAACAAAAATAAAAAAAAATCGCTCCAATCATTCACATCTCCAATCACTAATCGAGCAGAACCTATTTAAAAAATCACCGATTAAAATCGAGCTGTCATAATAAGAAAACCAGACTCCTATTAAAAATAGAAACATATTTATACAGTTTCGAACAGGCAAGTATATAAGGGTCGTCCTTCCAAGAGGTAGTAGGTGTAGTAGAACGTCGACGACGGTAAATCGCCGGTCTCGTACGGTCAACACTTTTATTATTCCCCGCTCGTCGTGTCGCTCTCTAAGCAGCAAGCGCATGGGGCATATAAGTAGGCTATTACGATTCTTACTACGAGCTTCGGCCTCTTCGGCTCTTTCTCTCCTCTTTCCTTTGTGCCCGCATTCTCCTCCGATTTTTCACTTTTTCTTTCGTTTACGGCGCTTTCATGACCTGCTTGCGACGCAAGCTCCCTTTGTTTTTTAACACTGCAGTCTGGTTACTATTTTCAGCTTAATTAAGTGATAGATTTTATTAATTTGTTTCTTTTGGTAGGAGATTTGGGTTGTTCTTCGTAGATTTTTAATGAAGAAGCTTTTTGTGATTGGAAAATTGTTTTATATAATTTTTAACTTATGTTTAATTTAACTTATGTGTATTTATAACTGCTATCCATAATTTACTTATAGCAGACATGTAGTTATGAGAATCTTTCACCTGCCATCAATAATGCAAAAGATCACTAAGCGACTATTGAATGGCATGTACTAATAATTTCATTCACGCATGAGGACGTATCTATCAATCATAAGCACACATAAATGTACTACAAGAAAAGTGACAACTTACATTTTCTCTATAACTTCATTTTTTACCTGCCAATTTTCACTTACAATCTGCCTTAAATAAGAAATAATATATTGATTCAACTTCTATTCAATTTCTATCTATTTTCAATTTTCTAAAAAATAAACAATTTAAAAAAATTTTATAATTACACAAAAATTGACGTTGCATCGCACAAGCAATACTTCAACCTTCATCCCACGGAAAATTATCAAAAAATTTTCCAGCACGAAAATAATATTCCGTAATTAATCTCAGTCAATAGCTCGCGTTCGCGGCCACAATTACCGGGCGTATAACAAGGAACGTAAAAGCAAATGAGGGCATCGGCGCGTCAGTCCGCTCGTCCTTTTTGTCGGTCCCTCGTCAAATCTCCGGCGCAGGTACTTATATAGATGGCCCGGCTTTTCCTCATCCTCTGATGCGAGCAGCGCTAGACTAGAACCGGGATTTAAGTCGTATACCTCGAACTCGTCTGCGGACGGACCGACTGAATTTTTCTGGTTGGAGAGGTTAGATTCTGGACTGACCCTAGAGTCTTGCTGATTTATTAGAGGTCGGATGAGGATTCAAAAATTGTTATTGCTGCGTTAGAGGGGGTGAGGACCATTTATTGCTTAGTATATTTAAATTTAAAATTTTCATGACACATCAGCGCTAGTGTCTGCTCTTGTAAAATTTTAAAATTTTACTTTTTTGTCTTTAATGCTGCAAAAAACTCTCTGCAAAAATCCAGAAAATTATTATTTTTTATAAGACAGTACGGTGAATTTCATAAAATTTTATGTAAAGTTTATACTTTTATTAATGTTTTATATTTTTACAGTCTGGGGTAGCTTTACTGATTAGTTCTGTAATTTTTTTAAAGATTCTTCTCTCAGTGTAACTTAAAAATATAACTGTATATTGTTTTATTATTTTTCAAAGAGTCTGTAAATCTGAAAAAGATAAACATTATACTGTCCATTTTCGCACGAACCGCGACACTTTGAAATTCACGTAAAGTACCGCAGTTACCGTACGCTTTTATTTCTTTATTTCGCCATTTAAATTTTTTACTACAAGGAAACCGGATAACAATAGTTTTGCCACATAAAGCGCTAGCACTATCGACACTATAACATTAAGTAGAGGCGGAAACAACGGCCTTAATGAAACTATATTTGCTCTTTCTGCTGATGAAAAATAAAGTATGTACTTATACTTTTTGTTAATATAAATATAACCAATTGCAAAATTTACCAGATCATAAAAAATTGTAACGATTTTATGTTTATGAAAATATTTAATATTCGTAGAATTTGTTTATAATTGCTAAAAACATTTTCTAATATTTCCATACGTTTGCATTTCATCACAATTAAGTGTTGTTTCTACAATTTAATAATGCAAATCCATTCCAAAAATTGCAATAAAAAGTTCAATATTCCACTTAATTAAAAATTAACGAATGATACACCGCAAAACTCAAAGTCAAAAAAGGCACAATCAAAATCCATCCAACCCCCTTTTATCAAAAAACAAAAACCCGCCTCTTAAAACGTTCAAAAACACACGCGATCCTCCTCGCTGCCAAAAAATTCCGCAAAGCCGATTCCGCGGCTGAAAAAATAAATAATACCCAAATTCCGACTTTCAACAATATCCCGCGCTTCGAGATTACTTTGTACAAAAGCGAGGGGGCGGGAAAAAGTCCGGACATTTTTCAAGCGAGCGCCGGCCGGCCGAACAATGCGCGCGCTTTCGCGGGCTTTGAAAAATGACTGTAGTTTTGTGCGTGCAGAGCGCGGATGTACCGGGGAGAGTAGAGAGTGCTATGTGTGTGCAGCGGTAGCACCCTCCGGACGCGGCATTTACCGTGAAATAATTTCTTAATTTATCTCGGAAAGTGGGTAATTTTTATCGCCCTTTAACGCACGTGCGTGAGCAGCTCTGCCGCTTTTTGTCTGCTCGTTTTTGCTGTTTCTTCAGAGGATTAATTCATGGTGGGTCTGTTGGTTTTGCCGGGGTTGGTTTTTTTTTTTAATGGGACGAATTTTGATGATTTGCAGTAAGGATGTTTGAAGATAAGTAATATATTAGGGGGTGTTGTGATAAATGAGTATGCTGTTGTGTTGGTAATAGAGTCAAAAAAATTCAAATTTTTTAGTAGCTATCGAGCAAAACACATGCTTAAACTGTCAAAATAACAATTTTATGTAAAAAACATTTTAAGAGAAATATAATGAAAAAATCCACAATTTTTGCTACCTTACTTATTTTTATGTTCAAAATTTCGAAAAACTAAATGTGATATCGTGTTAAACATTTACAAAAATAAATAGAAACACTTGTACTTAACTGTCAATCTAAATAAAGAATTTTTCATATATATTAAAGTTGTTTATATCAAAGATTGTCAGAAAACTGAAAAAATTCGAGTTTCGTCGTTGCCTCTATAAATATATTTTCTATTATATGTAGATATATAGATAAATTTTCCTTTTGTTTAGTCTTTTATATCTTATTCACGGCAAAGTTTTGAATTTTTCTAACAATTAGTGTAATAATGAAAATGTTAATTACGATGTTAATAATGCCCAAAACCGATCAAAAAACCTTACTCAACCTTAACTAACGCTAACTTATTCAACCAGTAAAACCTCCCTCTAAAATTCCAAAAAATAATTATCACCAAAATATATTCCGAAAAGCCTGCGAGCGGAGCGCTCGCTTCGAAGCCACACGAACAAAGCACGCTTGCTTTTCGCTCCCTCGCGCATACTACAGCATATATACAGTTTATTGGGGAAGAGCCCGGTTTTCCACTCGCGCCGAGAGCACGCCTCTCACTTGCCGGTTTCTCTTCTATATATTCCCGCTCGCGCGCCGGCAATAAGAATACGTATACGTGAGCGCGCCTGCTTATATAGGTATATATGATGCCCGGGCCACGAGAAACGCGCACGTTTTTCTCTTGGACTTGGTTTGTTTTCGCCGGTCGGTAGTCACGTGCGCGCTGCTGGTAGCGCTTTTTGAGGGAAGTTTTTGGAGTTTTGGAGGATGGATTGATGATTGAATTTATACTTGAATTATTATAACTAGTTTTCTTGTGGTTGAAGTTACGGAATATTTTTATAATACGTATACAGTGAGAACATTTTTTTTAAAATAATTATAAAAATTTGGGTAAAAATGGTTATACTGCTCAGTGAATCTGTTATAAACTGTAAAAATCCAAAAAATTATTATACTTTGTAAATTTTTATAGCATATAAATGTTCCTATTCTTATTTATTTTACATTTTCATTAATAAGATTATACCTTTCGACATTGCATCTTATAATCCAATTATATGTTTGTGAGGCTGCTACCCCCTCACAATTGTTAACTTTTTTTTACTTATAGTAAAATACCTTATCAAGTATAATAATTTTTTGGATTGTTATAGTAGTAGTTTTATTACCAAGTATTGTAATTTTTCCAAAAATTTTCTTTCACTTATACAAATTAACATTACCGGGTTATTCATTGAAAATCATAGAATGAAATTCAAAATTATTAGTAAACCGTCCGATAGTGGGCCGACGTCAACTATATAGAATTCCATTTTCATGAAACCAACCCTAACAGCAACCCCAAAAGCTATAAAAACGTCCTTCCTCATTCTCCCATCGCTTCAACAACATCTAACCAAGCATGTGCAAAATCTCCAATTCCATTATTTTAAAAAAAAACAATAGAATCCACATTCATCCAGGGTGCGAGCTAACGCCCCGACCAATATTTCTCCTCCATCGACAGCCAAGCCAGCTCTCAACATCAGCGCAGAGCAGCAGCAGGAATCGAGAGAGAGTCGTTCCGACAAACAACTCTGCGGCTCGTCGAAATGCCACGCTCCTCGAGCGGAACGGCCGTGGCGCGGCGGACGACGCACCGTTATGTTCCAAGGCAAGAGAGAGAGAGAGAGACGCGCAGCTGTGTGGCGAAAGGGAGCCCAGAGAGCGAGCGAGAGGGAGAGAGAGAGAGAGAGAGAGAGCGCAGAGAAGATAGGATCGAGAGGAGGAGAGCCCCCGTGCCCCCTATATATACAGAGGATATATCCCTGGCCTGGCAGCAGGCGGGCCCCTTCGGCTTAGCGAGCGAACACGCGCAGGAGAAAATGTATATACATATATATATATCTATATAGGTAGAATGAGAGAGCGCTTGAAATTCAACCCCGGGCCTGCCTGCGCTCGCCTGGCTCGAAAGAGAGCTCTCCGAAAGATTCAGCTGCCGCTTCGGCCAGCCAAGCGTTCGTTGTATAATGCGAGAGCGCGAGCGCGTATGGTATATAATCAACGGGCGCGCTGCGGCTGCTTCTCTTTCTCTTTCTCTCTGGGGCTTTTTCGGCAGTTTTCGATACTTTTTCGGGATTGGTGTGTGGACTGATGGGTTTTGTTTGTTTGATTGTATTTTTGGGTAAGGATTGTATGGAGGTTTATTTGGAATGGATGGTTTGGTTTGAGTTTTTGAATGTTCGGCATTGTATTAAAATTAATTAATTTAATTAAAATTGATTTTAGAAAATTCGGCATCGACTTTTTTATTGTAGATTGAAATTATTGGTTAATAATAATACGAATAACATAAATAAGAAATATTTTGTTTCAAATAATAATTTATATTTATCATTATTAACTTATCACCTATTTTAAGAAAGCATCGAATTTTTAAGTTTTATAGGCAAATACTTGGCTTCAAAACTTTATCGTGCTCCATAACTCATTACTTTCATTTAAACAAAACAAAAAAAATAACATTATTTTCTCTCACTCATACATAGACAACAAATCAAACCATAAAATAAAAAGCATTGCACAAAATCCCAAAAAAAAAGAAAAAAAACCTACAAGTCAATTAATCTCGAATTGCTCCCCGAGCGCACGTTTGACTTTCAGGCCGAGCGAGGAGCCGGCGAGAGAGCGTTGGCGAAACGGCGCCGTGCCAGCCGACACTGAAATATACCCAGGCCTATAATATACCTACGCATTCGCGCACACCTTACCCCCGTTTCTCTCGGACCGAGAAAGAGAGAGGAGCGTGCGAGAGAAAGAGAGAGCTAACCTCAAAATTCAGCGGCTCGAAAAAGCTCGTGGCCGCGCGCGAGCGAGGGAGAGTTTTATATAAAAAGCGCGCTACAGCGTGAGAGGATCCGTGTATATAGCGAGCTGAGAGCGAGCGTGCGGGGCATAAGAGAATTCCAAGGGGAAAGAGAGAAAGGCAAGCGCGCGCTGCTGCTGCTCTGCGCGCGCGGCCTCGGGGAATTCCTGCGCCGAGTGCGCTAGTATGGAACGATGACGAGTATTACGTTCAGGCTTGGGAATATCCTGGAAGAACAATTTGCGCCGTGGATAGACGCTCTGGGGCTTTTTTCTGATGGAGCTTGATGGGTTTTTTGGGTGAGGGATTGGTAGTGGGTGTAACAAGGTTTGGGTCAGGTTTTTTTTGGGTTTGGTGGGTCGTGCCGGAGTGGTGGGGTGCAGGTAGATGATTTGAAGTTGGATTGGTTGAGGAAACAGATTGTTATGGCAAGTTTTCTTTTCAAGTTGAGTTATTGTTCTGTGGTAGCTTGAATTTTCAGAAAATTGAAGTTTGAATTGGATAATGAATGAAAACTTCATTCATAATTTCAATGTGTATCAATGAAAATATTAAAATTTTAGTAATTTATATGATGCACACATTAAGTATAATTTTTAATTCCATGCATTTTACTGGCGATAATTTAAAATTATTCAATGAATTATACTGGTTTGTATTTCACGCATAAGAAGGATATGTATTTTAAGCACAACAATATTCAAGAATCAGATAAATAACTGAATTTGGTTATTATAATTTTAAAATTCATTTGAGATTAAAATTTCAATGTGAAAACGTTAAGAATTTTGTATGATATTATACAACAGATATTCACTAGATGGTTTGAAGATATTTGTCTTCTTTTTAATATAATGTTCTCATGACAGAACAATTTAGTGTTTTTGCATAAATGTTGTACTCATACTTCTTTGTTGTGCCAAGGCATTCTTTTCTCATTTTTTCCTAAATAAATGAAATTCACTTAACAATGGTAAGCCGTACCATAAGATATTATTAATATAACTTTTAAGATATTCTAGAGATTTTACTTTGAGATTTACTTTCGGTAGCAGTAATACTTTCATTCTTAATTTTCTTGTATAATAAGCACTTAAAATATAAAAATAGTTAACAAATAAATAAAAAAATGCTGTAGTCCAATCTGCAGTCCGGCAATCCGAAATCAACACCTCAATAGTTTCTCTCTGTCCCACTCTCAATTCCAGCCATTCGAAAAGCCAATCCTGGTGAGCGCATCCCCCTTCGATCAGCCGAAGTGCCGCAAATACACAACGTGCCGCGTGTAGGGCGAAAATGGGAGGAGGAGGGTGAGGAGGTGGTGGCGCGGAGCAACAGGTCAGGTCTTTCTCTGGGGTACCCGGAACTGCCTGGTGGACCGTCAAGTTCTCTCCCTTTTGCGCCCGGATACTCGACATTGTGTGTGTGTGTGTATGCATATACGTAGGTACTGTCCCAGTTAGCACCACACGTCTGTTCAATTTCTTCAGTGGCTACCCTGGTAGAAAATTGGCCATATTCTGGGCAGAATTTCTGGTCAACAAACGTTAAAATAACACTTATCTAAAAATTGTGTTCAAAGCATTTCCCAAATTTTCAGATAAGTGTCATTTTAACGTTTGTTGACCAGAAATTCTGCCTAGATTATGGTCAATTTTCTACCAGGGTATTTTAGAGCTGAGGGTGGAATTAATTAAGGATTTGAGATGGTTGAGATGATTTTTTGGGGCTGAATTATATTAGTGAATAATTATTAATTGGTTGATTAGCTTAAGGATCTTCAAAGTCAGATAATAGACAAATAGTTTTAGGAGTTTATTTTTAATACAAATTTTAATTTGGAAAGAAAAAATGTTAGCAAGTTGATCTTGACTAAACAAGACAAGACAAGATGACGAATTATTTTTTATCTGGACTCCTCAGCAACGTTATTTTTTAAATAAAAAAGAACCAAATTATCACGAGCTATTTAGATATAACATATAACGAAAATTTCATCATGATGCATATAAATGCAGATTATCAAATCTGTTCTTTATTCAAGTGTTTTGAGGTTTTTGTTTATAGAAGAGCAGGGCTACTTGTATACGAGTAGACAAGTGAATATTAAGATTTTAATTTAAAAATTAATAAAAAATGAATTATTATTATTTGTGAATTATTATTTGTATTATCTAATCACAAATTACTCAAACTAAAAAATCAGCCATAATAAAGGTTTC
>JAPYZA010003981.1:0-14184 GCA_030522685.1 Eupelmus azureus | reverse complement strand
TTCAATAAAAAATAGCTGAGCAGTGCACTTTTTTCATTTGATTCATGCCAACGCGCTGGAATCAATTGACTGAACAACTAAAAAAATGACGTCCAACGCCATCTAGTAAGTCAATGGCCAACACGCTTTGACAGTAACAGTGCTATTCATTGTTCCTCGATCGTTGAGTGCAAAATTTTTGCATGCTGGCTCTTTTCCATACGCGATGAAATCTTTATTTAATTTAATTTTTCTTTCTATGCTAGTATAAAATAAAAAAAAATCTTTTTCAAACAGTCGTGTAAAAGTTGCTTAGCAGATATGAAAAATTCGAATTAGCTTGCAAAATTTTAAGTGGAAAGGCAGCATATGCCACGCGTATATGTGTACACGCGCAAATCTACCAAGAGCGGAGTTGTAGGGGAGTGGGGATCGACTATTAAAAGCCGTACTCGAGTTGTACATACACATATGCATTCATACATATCATAGTTTGCACTGCTTCGTAACGTGACCGTCAAAATACGCTTGCACCGAACATCTTTAGACATTTTTAAAAATTAAACGAGAAATTGCAAATAAAGCTTGCTTGAGGAATTGACGTAACAAGCTAAATTTAGTCCTGATGAATAATAGACCTTATCTTTTTGATGCTAAAAAATAGAGTTAGCGGCGCATTAATACATTTTTGTAACTTATAGTTTAGTAAGTTTTAGTGCTTTATAGAAAAATTGCAAGTTAGGCCTTTCATGATTTATAATTTACATTTAGAATTATTTGTTATTCACAAGCAAAAAGATATTTTGCTCTTTTGAGTAAAATCCAAAATTTATCATCTATATGTATCTACTCTGTATCTCAGAATTTATGAATCACAAGTACTGCGTGCTTTGTTTTTCAAAGTCAAACCGAAAGTTACTTTCCATTCACAAACCCCAACAAGACCCACAACTCCCATTGCATTTAAAAAAAGCAACGCGAATCAAAACATCCCCCCACATTCTCTCCCAAATTTCCAAGTTAAATTTCGCAAAACCAATATTAAATCAACAACGAGCCGTAAGTAATGACAGTCGTGCACCGACGTCCAGCTCCTCGTCACTCTACCCTCCCCACCCGACCACTCCGCACACGTATACACATCGTGCAAATTCAACTCGCACACAGAGAGAGCAGAGCAAAGGCTTTCTATCGCGCGACTCGCGCTCCGCTGGCGCTTATATGCAGGGGCTTCGAGCGTATAGTAAACAGGCCTCTCCGCGCTAGACAAGGACGGCCGAAGCCCTCGGCAGGCAGGCTACATAACACAGAGGCGCGCGCGCGTACGCGCTATATACCTCCGTCTTGCTCTATTCGCGCTCGCGCGCATCGCCCAGCGCCGGACAATCCACTGCGCGAGTGCATATCTCCGCGCGGATATAGAAAACAGCTTGGAGAGCATCCGCCGGCGACGTCGACGTCCTCGCGGAGGACACAGCCACCAAGAACACACAGCAAGCTTTCTCTCTCTACCCTGTATCTGTGTGAGTGTGCGCGAGTTGAGTCTCTCTCTCTGTCTTTCTAGTGCGTATATGCGTGCGAGTGGCAGCAGTGAGCCTCCTCAGCTCGGCAGTGAGCGTCGACGGCGACGACGTCGAGGTCGATCCTCCGCCCCCCCCGCAGTGCGTCTCGGCGGCAGCAGCAGCAGAAGAGAGCTGGTCTCCCTCGGGGCAGGCTCGTCGACAAGAAAATCGCCAGCCAGTGTTGCGCATCGCCCAAGAAGATCGGACACGGCCGAGCTATATAGCTGATAATGCCAGTGCTGTGCGTCGCTGCTGGCGGCCAGTATAACGGGAGAGAGAGCTGTGTGTAGAAGGAAGGCATCTTTACAGGAGCTCTCTCTCTCTCTCTCTTTCTGCGTGCTCGGAGAGCGCGCGCGCGCGCGCGAAAAAAATACACCCAGCAGAGGAGGAGCGGACGTGTGCTCTGGGCCCTCTCTCTCACTCTATTATATACACGACTGGCCCCCAGCCAGTGTCTTTTTCTCTCTCGCGCGTTTGTATATCGATTTGATAGTTTCTCACGGTCGATCGCGCGCCGCGAGTGTGTAAGCAGCAGTACATAGAGCCAGTAGCAGCAGCAGCAGCGCGCGCCAGAGAGCGAGAAGGAAGAAAATAACACGCCCGCGCGCAGGCAGTCCCCGTGCGTTGCTCGACGGCGGCCGTCCATCTGTGAGTCGGGGCGCGGGGCTTCGCCTCACTCTCCCTCTCTCTCTCTCTCTCTCTCGTCTCTTTCGCACACGTCTGCGGGGGATATAGAGGAGGATAATACGGCGCAGCGCGAGTCGCGGTCTGCGCTCTGGCTAGCCCGCCTGCTACTCTCCCCGTGTGTGTCTCTCTCTCTCTCTCTCTCTCCTCTCTGCTCCTAGTGTGTCTGTGCGCGAAGTGGAAAAAGGTGCTGTAATGGCTGCCGTATCATGAAATGAAGGTACCATTCAGCCAGATTTACGCGCTAACGATGGAGGAGAACTCCGGCTCGCCCTCGTCGTCCGTCGCCACGGTGAACTCGCAGAACCACAACGGCGGCGGCCAGCAATTCGGCGCCGTCAACGTCTCCGTCGCGAACAATAAGCACCAGGCAATCGGCGGCGGCGGCGGCGGCAATCCAGAGACCGACGGCAGCGGCGGCGGCGGCGGAGGCGGAGGAGGAGGCGGAGGACCCGGCGGCCAGGGGCCCAACAAGGACCAGAACTTCCAGTACACGATGCCCGGCGTGCTCCACTTCCTGCAGCACGAGTGGGCCAGATTCGAGCTCGAGAGGTCGCAGTGGGAGCTCGACAGAGCCGAGTTTCAGGTTTGTGCAGGCTAAAAGCTCTCTCTTTGCCGCCTCCGGTTCTCTCGCGCAGAGTACAAGCGCAAGAGCGGGTAAACACGACACGCCTTTGCCTCTCTTGCCCTCTCTCTCTCTCCCTCTGACTCTGGGACTGGCTGTCATCGCAGAGGTGGCAGCCTTTCGCTGAGATCTGCCTTCTGCTGCTCTGGTTCGTACCAGAGTCATGTTGGCGATGAGTGAGGCTCATCAGGTTCTTGGTGCTATCGATTGATTGTGCTGGATTGCAAGTGCGACTCCATGTAACACGGTATTTATTTACTTTGCTCGTTGAGTCTGTTTGTTAGAGTGCTAAAATAAAGTGTGGGTTAGATTAATGGATTGTTCGGCTAATTTTGCTGGGCTTTAAAATAAATTTCAGACAGAAACTCCTTTTCACGTGCAATTAAATGTTGTTTTGAGACAAATAACTTCAGAAGTTTTGCTTGCTCCTTTTGTATGTCAAACTTATTAAAACACTTTGGGGTGTTCAACTTTGTACGATATCACAATTTATTATTTACTTACTATAATTCAATAAAAATTAAACTTTAAAATTTATTTAGATAATTGGATTTATAAACTACAAGTTTTATTAGTAAAGTAAATAAAGAATAATGGAGCAACATGTTTGTTTACAAGTATAGTGAAATAGTGATTATAAAAGAATTTTCAAAATTTATTAGTAAAGAAAATGATTATAAGTTTTACAACATTTATATTTACAAATTCTTATTATAATTGAAGAAAAACATAACTGTCACAAAAAAAATAAGAACCAATGAGATTGTATTTATTAATACATCCTTATCAGTAATATCAAATACAAACACTGATATTAAGATACTTTAAAGCCACATAATTCAGCTTTTTTGTTTTGTAGTTAATTTTCTTATATATTATAAAGTGCTTTATTTCTATCAAGAATGCAAAACATGTGATAAAAAGTTACTGAAGAATTAAAGTAGTGGTGATGTACAATTAATTATCACTATGTAGCTATTTAATTTGCTTTCTAGTTTAAATAAGAAATTGAAGAAATTTTATACTAAACCTGGGTTAACATTCAGTCATTTAAATACTCTTTGATATACACTGTACAGATAACGATAACTACTCTCCTTGAACTTCATAAGTGCAATTGAATAATAGTTTCTACAAACAGAACAAACTACTTATACTTTTGATTGAGTTAATTATTAGATTAAAATAAGTAAAAAAATACTGTGTTAAAATAATACTTTAATCTTCTGATATCTGTGCCTTAAGAAATTCAGTATTTTATTTCCTAAGAAGTAAATCAATTTCAACTTACGGATTCAAAACAATTTGTAAATACTGTATGTCATATGATTTTATTTTTCTTAAGTGTTAATTTAGTAAGCATATTATTTAAACTTAGTAACTATTTTTAGTTTATTTCGATATCTTTATAAGATGATTGGTGTCAATGGTAATATATATTATTGAGATATTTTTAAAACACATTCTGTACATGTATATACATTAACTTTTGATAACAATGCTCATGACAAAGATCAGTATTTTATATTGACATGTTGTAATTCTAGATGAAAGGCCGTTATCATTTTTTGCAAAATTCAACTACTTTCACAAGTGACATCATGCTTTCTCTCTATCAGGATGTCTATCTAGATGACCGTGTCATGTTTTCTAAAGTCAAGTTACCAAATAAGTTAAATAAGCCATCCAATGATCTCGTAACTTGATACTGACATAATTTTCTGTGACCAACATTTTCATAATAGTAATGACAAAATTGCCCTTTTTATTGCAAGCATTAAAGCCTGGAAAATAGTTTTTAGTTATTTTTAGGTAAAAGAAATCATTTTGAAATTATCAACTATTTAAATTGAAATAATTCAAAAAATAATTTTATTTTAACTTAAATATTTATTATTTAAATTTTGATATTTTTTATATACTTTGCAATCTAAAAAATTTGTTGAAATTTCTATTTTTTTTTTTTTTTAATTTCAATTAAAAAGGTTTTTAATATTACCATTTTACATTACAATTTTATTTATTATGTCATAATAGAATGTTCAGTATTAATTAACTAGCTTAATTAAACAGCTTAAATAAATAGATACTCTCAGTACAATTTTTTATATTGATTTTCAATGCATAATTAAATAAAGTAAAGCTACTATGTATTGATTATTTGAAGAAAACAGTTCATAATCTAAGTACATTTTTTTTATATTCCTTCAGAGATGTATTTGTGAATTTTAATTTTTAAGCTAATGAATTTGTTTTATACAATCTTTTTTTTTATTACTTCAGTGTAAAAATATAACATATCAGTTGTAATAGGAGCTTTAAATGCATATGGAAAAATCAGTAGTAAAAAGTATAATTAACATTAACATTTTCAAATAACTTTATTTTTACTTTAATATCAAACGGTTTTTTGAAATTAATTAATACATTCATAAATGTTAGAAACTAAAACAAAGCTTCTTTGTTTGTGAAGAAAAACCAATTTTTTTTAGCTTTCAATAGCCCAATTATTAGCAATCTTTTATGATTAGTGATTATTTTTCACGGTCGTCCATAACAACCAGAATTGCGGTCATAAAATTTATATTCTTATAAAAAATTTTTTTATAAAAATCTCTTTAAGTAATACCTAGTAGCTTATAAACTAAAATAATTTAAAAAAAAAGTTAATATTTTTTTTTAATTTTATCATTTATAAAGATATGTGTATTATATAGATATTAGAAATGAAATTTTTTTATTAACTTTTTTGTTTCGAGAAGCATAAGTTTTAAAAATAATAGAGTTCCGATAATTAGCGCGTAGGAAGTATGGTTGACGTTATCCTTATTTTCACAAAGAAATATAAAAGTATGTTTAATGAATAAGAACATTGAAAGGCACGCATGACTTCATGTACTATGTACCTTATTTATACAAGTACGTAATTGAAATAAAAATAAGTACTTATAAATAACGTTAGAAAAGGTGCCTGACATATAGGACATTTTTATAGGCGCATCGGCAAACTAAAGATGAACTCTCAACTTTCCCAGACGATACAACCGCAAAGATACATTTTAAAATTCAATTGAAATTTCTACATGGCCGAATAAAACTTTCTAACACAAGCGCGCGCAAAAGTTTCTTTTTTTATTACAGCCATTCTCAACTTAAAAAATCCATCCTCTCGTCCACTTTTTCCAAACTACCCAAGCACCATCAAAACGAAAGTTCGAAATCCCAATTGAAAACGCAACCCACTCCGCAATAAAACGAACCTCAACACAAAACCTTTCTCTTAAAAAACCATTTAATCACACCCCCCATAAAAAAAATCCTGCAATCCAACCGGCTACTTAATCCACACCACCGGCGCGTCACGTCAGCTTAGAAGCCCGCGGACTCTTCCTTATCCCCTTTAACAAGGATCTATAAAACGCAGCTAGCCCCGCGCCGCCTCCGCTTAGATACACAGCCCCATGCACGCACGCGCGCTCGGCGCCGCTCTTGCAATCAGCCGTAGTATCATGCAGATGTCTATAGACACTCGCTCATTATAAAAGTCGCTGTCGTCCGCCCGTCGGCGGCAGAATCGCTCGATTCCGTCCACGTCGCGTCTTTTCCGGCCGAGAAGCTAACGCGCGCCGTGCATGATTATTATATATCGCGTTCGTTTATATGTATAGTAGTAGAGCGGTTCGTCGACTTATGAAGAAGTGATTTTAAAAGCTGCCCTTTCGTGTGTCTGTTACAGGCGAGAATAGCCTTCCTGCAGGGAGAGCGGAAGGGCCAGGAGAACCTCAAGACCGATCTTGTGCGGCGCATCAAAATGTTGGAGTATGCACTGAAGCAAGAAAGGTAATTTGGGTCGCGGCCCGATGAATATTTAAGCTATTGCACGGGCCCTCGGACGCTTGGCTTTGGAAAGTTCAATCCCTTATTTTATGATGGAGGAGTTTGCTTCTGCCCGCGAGGAGAGAGGGATTTTCTGGAGTTTGAGGGAGAAATGAAATTCTGGTTTTGATGAATTCTGAAGAGGGATTTTATCAAGTCGAGCGAGCTCGCCGCTTTTAATGGCTTACTGTTATACTGATCGGAATCTGAATAGTTTTATTTGTTATCGCCGCTGTCTGCTGTTTGCATTTAAATAATGAGAAGTTTGCATTTAGCGTTAAAACTGTATGTGTACTTTCTAGATTTCTTTTTGTAATTTTTTCACCGATGGATCGATGTTTTAAACTGAAATATTTTCTTTTAACGGGCGAACAATATTCTTTTCGAGAATAAGACAGCTTTTCCTTCAAATGGTATTAAATTTTTATCGATATTGAGGCCGCTGTGCTTGCTCGGCTCTTCCATTCATTTATCTCTGACCAGTAGAAAGGGTATGGGTATTGGCCAGACAGCATATATTCTTTTTCAATATTATTTTCTACTGTGTACTAATATAAAAAGATTGATCATTTATTATTTTGCTTGCGAGTGTTTCCTGTTACTGTTTAGGATTTCTAAAACTTTACTTGCACGTAAACTTTAAAATAAGCTTATTAAATTTTTTACGACGTTATTTAATCGGGCAAAAATTTACTTTACGACTGAAGAATTAGGGATTACACGGTACCAGTAAAAGTGACTTTTTAGAAAATCGTGATAAAAAAAAGTTCTATTTTGCCTCATAGAACGATTTCGTTTCTGATTATAGGCCTCGGACCATAATGACTACATACAGAATAGCCGCGGTTACGCTTCATGCCCATAATGTTTATGCGGTGCGATTATGGTGAAATTCGAGCCTAAACTAATTAATTTAGTTCCTTACTCAAGCTCGAACTACTCGCACACACGATATTGTTGTAGATTAAAGTTGAATTTTTATTAATACGATTCAGTTTCTATCTTTAACTTTCATTATTACTGCAGTTTCAGCTGCGAAAAGCACTTTTACGTGAGAGATTTATCATTTTCTAAAAATATTTCGGTTTCACTTGTAATGTTCACGTGTACGTATAATTTATCAATAAACATGTCAATGGCTTTCTATAGCTTAGTTTACACATAAATCTGCAATTAAAAGTACTATAAGTATTTCATTACAATTTGTGAATAGATAAAAAAATTTTTTTTCTTTTAATGTCTGATATTATATTTTATTAGCTTTGGATCTAATAATATCCTGCCAAAAGTTTATGTGACAATAAAATAGTAAATACCAATGCATTATTTTAACACCTATAAATAATTTTGGAATGTTTGGTGTTGCAAATATATCGTAAAATAAAAAATTATATTATTTTTTAAAATTTATATCATTTTAATCAATAATTTAAAAAAAAAGACAGTTCGAGTATAAGAATCAATACTATTTTAAGTAAATATATAATGTAGAAAAATTAAATTAAAATAAAGTATATAAAACAAATAAAAAAATGCGATCGATACCTAAAAAAAAAACTATTTAAATAAAAAATTACACACAACAAATGTACCAACTGAAGCGTTAAACTGCAGTTCCCAATAATTTAAACTCACGATGATTTTCTTTCACACAGGCCTAAATATAAAATTGTCACATACATTTAACTTTTCGATACGACCCATAAGATAAGCACAATCTTTATCTCTCAACTTAAAACAACGTTGCACTTTCATTAAACACGATAATACGAACAGCAATCCGTTAATTTAATGACGAACGGTCTTTTTTCTTTCAGGGCAAAATACCACAAATTAAAATACGGTACGGACTTAGTTATACAAGGGGATGGTAAGCCGGCTTACGAGGAAGGTAGTACCTGCACGGGAACCGAAGGAGGCGGCGGCGATGGCGAGGCGCCGTTCACGTCTGTCAGTAACATTAGTTGGAGACAAGGTCGCCAGCTCTTAAGACAGTAAGATACATATTTTCTTCTGCTCTTGGACAGGTTCTCAGCGTTTTGAGGATGCTCGCGGCGAATGATTGTCGAATGAGTGGTTCTTACTGATTTTTTTTTCAAAAAAGACAATCAAAAGATAAAGGATAAAGTAGTACGTTACGCAACTAGTGTGCTGAGAAGAGTTTTACGTACGAGTGAAATATCCATGATTTAGATACTTACTAAGTGCACTAGTTGCGTGCACTATTTTTTTATATTGAATGTGTGAAATGAGACTAAAAGATAAGTTTAATAAAAATAAATAAATAAGTGATGATTTCACTTCGCTCGGGCTATAATCGTATGAATCAAGAACCGAGATTTTACACATGGTAAATGTGGTATAAATACTCAATGTATATAAACTATTGAGATTCTAAAATTTCATGCGCTAAGCACAGTGCTTAGCGTACTGTTTCAAACGCTATGTCAAATGCTCTTAACTTACTATTTTAAATAAATGCATAAATTGTTCACTTAGCACACTAAAAAATATGAATACTTGTTAATAGATAGATCAATGTATAAGTAGAATTTATAATTTTATTAAATATAATTTGTATGGCACTAGTTATACAATTTCTGACTGACGATGAGTTTAACTATTTTTAATATTGAAATTCAGTTAACGCTATTCCCTTCAGTATCAAAATGTAAAATCAGCTACCTTTTTTAAATTTTCAATAATCAGCCTCTCATATGTTGCCGTACCAAAACCAATATTTCTCAGATTTCTAAAAAAAAACTTCACAAGATTATGCTAATGAGAAAGAATTACGTCTTTCGGGCAGATTATCATATACGGCGTGGGCATCCTCTCCAAATCTTGCAGTTGACATTGGTCTCAAACAAAAAAAATCACTATTAACTTCATTATTTCCTCGTAGGTATTTACAAGAAATCGGTTACACTGACACAATAATAGATGTGCGATCAAACAGGGTACGGTCCCTCCTCGGTTTAAATAATAACGCAGACTCAGAAGATACAAATACTCCAGCCCTCAACGGGAACGAATCATCAAATAAGCGCGCTAATGAATATAAGAATACAAAATTTAAGAACACATCACCTAGGAAGGAAGGATATAAAGTAAGCAATATCGTAGCTATAAGATACGTCGCAAAAAGAAAAAATTTCAAATGTGTAAAAGATATATCTGTAGCAATATACGGCTGACTAGTCTCGACTATTTCTATTTAATAAATTGAAATTTAATAATTTGTTTTTACAAGTTTAATTACGTTCTTTTGATGTTGTTTAATTTATACTGTTTATAATAGAATATACTTTACTTTCTTAAAAAAAAAATTCTCTATATTTTTGTCACATTTTTGCGATGTACAAGCAAACTCAACCGATAAGCGCTTATTGTTCACAAATGAATATTTCTTTCTTATTAACAGCAACAACCGTCTTCTATTGCCGAGGCTATGATTCTGGACACAGAAGCAGCTGTTATGGCGAATTTCGAATTCCTTGCCCATACGGATATTGACATGGAGGAAGAAGAAAATGACGGCGAAGAAGAAATTTATGACTCAAACACAGACGCTAAACAAAAAGTAAGAATGAATGATTGATTAATCGAGTATCGATTGGTATTAAAGCCTTCAATTTTTAATAAAACTGTTATTTTCGCAGACGTCTATATTGTTGGGAGAAGATGTTGATGCTGAAGCGGAAGAAGTTTTAAATGAATTAAATCTTTTATCGGAACACGAAGAATCTATTATTCACGTAGACATAGATGCAAATGAGTGGAGTAAGTTTTATCTAGAAAGAAATTTGCAAGTTAATATTATGACGATATTTTTACAATGTCTTTTTGTATTTTCAGATGCAGTACGTAGAGGAATGCAACCAGACCCAAGACGTCCTTGCGAAGAAGGTGGATCGTCATTGGGCTTGGGCGAACTAGCACAATTGACCGTAAACAATGACGCTGAGGCGGCGTATGATGTAAGCTGGAAAATTTTATACTTGCATTTATTGATTTTCCTTATTCTTGCATATGATACTTGTAAATCATGATTTAATATGGAAGTTTAGAAAATAATGTATATTCGATATTTTTAATAGATGGCAGCAAATAATGAAGAACCTTTTAGAAAATCTTGGAATGCTAAGTACACACTGCGTTCACACTTCGATGGTGTCAGAGCTCTTGTCTTTCATCCAACCGATCCTGTTCTGATAACCGCAAGCGATGATCATACACTCAAATTATGGAATCTTCATAAGACTGTTCCTGCAAAAAAGTATGTACAGATATTCTTATGATTGTATTTTTAATACATTAAAAATATATGATTTGTATTAAAGTACATAATAAACATAAAAAAATGGTAAACATAAAAATAAATAAATGTTTTTTATAAATCGGTATTTTTTTAACTTTTAGATCAGCGTCGTTGGATGTAGAACCTTTATATACGTTTAGGTCGCATACAGGGCCAGTTTTATGTTTAGCTATGGATAATACAGGAAGTCATTGTTTTAGCGGCGGGCTAGATGGCAAAATACACTGTTGGACAATTCCGTCAGCCAACATAGATCCTTATGACTCGTATGATCCTAGTCTGCTTAATCAAACGCTCACAGGGCACACCGACGCAGTTTGGGGTTTAAGTATGTGTCATCCACGTTCGCAATTACTGTCCGTTAGTGCAGATGGAACTGTCAAGCTTTGGAGCCCTGCAAGTAAAGTGCCGCTTCTCAACACTTACACATCCGAGCAAGGTAAGCATATCATAATTTTTTATCATCAAATATATATTATAAATTTTACGACAACTTTAACAGTATCTTAAAGAGCAATACATATCTAAAGGTAACTTTTTTTATTGTTCATTAAATTTTATAAAGTTTATTTGTAATGCCATTCATAAAGTTTATTGTTTAATTACTTTAAACAATAACATTTTTGTATCAAAATTGTTGTCAAGATATAAAATTTTTGTGAAACATACATTGATATAAAATAATGTAGGAATGATTACTACATAAAATTTCGATTTTTTCTTCTTACAGACAGAAATCCCACATCAGTAGATTTTATACGGGACGAACCGCACAAGTTGGTTGTCGCATACGAAGAGGCATGTGTAATTTTTGACGCTGAAACCGGCTCCGTTGTATCTAGATTGGAAGGCGATGAAACGCAAGGCGTTAATCGACTCGTAGCTCATCCTATACTGCCGTTGGTTGTAGCAGCCAATGAGGACCGTCATATTCGTTTTTATGATCACCGTTCGGCCACCCTCGCACATGCAATGGTGGCGCATTTGGACGCTGTTACTAGTCTTGCTGTAGATCCTAATGGTCTTTATCTACTTTCTGGAAGTAAGTACCTTTTAAGATTTAAAAATTTCTACTTTTAAATACTTCTTTGAAAAGATTAGTTTTTCATTAAAATAACAATAAAAATTTTGAAGAGATAATACTTTTCTTTTAAACGCTTTCATAGTGTTTTTTATGTTCCCTGTTATTACATTCATTATAACAAATGAATTTATGAATGTTCTTATCTATTATCTGCGTGAAAAGAATAAATGAATTTTGGTAATTCTAAAAATCTTTTTGTATACTTTCAGGTCATGATTGCAGTATAAGGTTGTGGAACATGGATAATAAAACTTGTGTCCAGGAAATAACAGCACATCGTAAAAAGTTTGATGAAAGTATTTTAGACGTAGCATTTCATCCTTCGCGGCCATTTATCGCAAGTGCAGGCGCCGATGCTCTCGCCAAAGTATTCGTGTGAATACCAAAATCAGATCGAAATTGTCTGGTCTGAGTCATTTAATGGTTTTTGTACTCATATTTTTTGTAGATTTACGTGTACGCATTACACTTCCAAATCCGTTTTAAATTAAGATATTATTATTAATAGAAGTAACTCTTTAGAAAATACCTTATTGAATGTTCAGACACGCAGTATAAGGTACGATTATTGTATAATTTTCAAAATTAAAACTATTTCAAGTTAAGTCTTTTTTGTTAATAAAAATCATCACTTGTTGGTAGACATCTAGTGTGAACGTGAATTTGCACATTATACGTATGATCTGCCATTCCTTGTATAACAACCGAATCAACGATTTAGTGATTTCGTCTTCTGTTGTCAATTGATTTAGTAAAGTTATAGACATATGCATACCAATCTTAGTTGTGCCTTGGATTATGTTATAAATAACAGTACAAACTTTAATATGTGAATTTACAAATCGATACTTTTTTCATTATTTTTTTATATTTTAATTACAAACTTGTTATTTATTGGCTGATCATAATTTTAAAGCTATGTTCGTGCATGGTTCGATAAAAACTAATTTAAGAGGGTAAACTTAAAAACAAAAGTTCTTTATGAAAGTTCTTTATGAGTTTATTAAAGATTATTTTTTTCCAGAAGTAATATACATATATAGATATATATAGTACTCCATGTTAAAATTAAAACAACACATTTTATAGACCTATTAATTTTCGTAATAATTAATATTTTTTACAATCTTTAGCAAATACAAAAATGTAATTAATTTACATAAATCGGTTTAATGTACAATTTGAAAATTTACCGTAAATGATGCAAAAAATTATATTCGATAACTGCCTCTGAAAATTGTGAGATAGTGAAATAAAAGTCGAATAAGACAATAAATAAAAGGCGTCAAATCAATATAAAAAAGTATAAACTATAATTTAAATATTCGCGGTCATAAAGTTGTAGGGATGTGCTAAAAAGTAAATGAAATATTATGTATACGCAGGTAGTTACAAAATCTAATTTTTTGTCATTAATCATAGTTTGCGAATATCGAGGACGAATACACTGCCGTCAGAAGCCGAGGCTCCCCAACTTGTCTCCCCTACTGTTCCAGCACACCTTGAAAATTCCTCCGGTTCCTTTGTAGCTATGCACTAGTTGACCACTCTGTGGAAATCAAATAAAGACTTTGAATATACAGAACAAAAATAAATCTTTTACACTTTGACATTATCAACAATAAAAGTATTTTAATTTTAGATCATATTACATAACAGATACTGAACACTTAATCGTGCGGATCAGGTGTGAATATATTTATAAAAAATTCCACTAGTAAAGAATTTTTCATCAAGATTAAATGCTACACAAATGTACTGAATCGATATATGCTTAGAATATATACGTCGGTACCTCGGTTAATTTCCCAAAGTTTTACACTAAAATCAAAAGATGAACTGACCAGAGTTAAATTTATATTTTGATTTTGAGTACTAGATCCAGTAGAACACCATTTTATTTATTTATTTATTTATTTATTTATTTTATAAAATTACACGGGCAAAATGCCCTATACAAAAAAAAATAAGGTATTAATGTTCAATGAAAAGAACAAAAAAAAATACAATAGAGAATATAAATATATGAATATAAAACAACGCTAAAAAGATA